>WBZZ01002229.1:160000-210000 GCA_019918135.1 Paulinella micropora | reverse complement strand
AGACGGAGACAGAGACAGTCAGAGACAGAGACAGAGACAAGAGACAGAGACAAGAGACAGAGACAAGAGACAGAGACAAGAGACAGAGACAAGAGACAGAGACAAGAGACAGAGACAAGAGACAGAGACAGAAGCAGACGCGAGAATGCTGCAAGGATTGCAATTGACAGGGGTGAGCGCAAGCTGCGCCTTTTGCCACCTGTTTGTACAGCGTGAAACTCCCTCGTTTTCCTGCAGTGCATTTTGTCTCTGTCTCTGTCTCTGTGTCTCTGTCTCTGTCTTTGTCTGTCTCGGTCTCTCTGTCGCTGTCTCTGTCTCTGCCTCTGTCTCTGTCGCGATATTGCACGATGGCGTGCATAGCCTAAGAGGCAGTGTGTCTCGAGACAGAGACAGAGACAGAGACACTGTCATGATTTGCTCTGTGTGATTAGGCTATGCAGGTCATCGTGCAGTATCGCCTTCGCCAAGCTCGTTGCAGCTTGACAGGCGCGTCAAGTCCCATACCCGCTTGCTCTTCTCCTTCTCCTTCTCCTTCCCTGCACGAGACACGTGAAGAACATGGCCTGTGGACTGAGCTCTCATCAGGCCAGCTGATCAAGACGGCTTTACAACAACCTGAACTCCAGCGCCTTCTCTCGTCAGATCATCAAACAGCGTCAGAACAGACGGGCAATAATCTGTTAAGTTGGCGCCAGACCTTGGAGTATCCTGAAAATAGCAATCACTTCAAGTCATGGCTTTTGTTAGATTCTGAAGCAAAGCGCTCCGTGGAAAACATCGAATTTGTCACGCCTTCGTTTTCTCCTAGCATTTCTCCCACGCAACGCACCGCTGCTCTGCGTGGTGACGTCTCACGTGGTGGATGGGACTTGCAAAGAACGCCTGCAGCTTCTGCTCGCAGGAGAGCAGGCCAAAGCCCTGCGTCGTCTATGAATGTTTCAGAAGACTTGACATCGTCGTCCAGCCCTGGGCTGCAGGCTGCTGGGGACACCAGCCAGACATGGCTGAAGGATGACACAAAGGAGTGGGTGCTGCAGGAAAAGAACAGACTAGCCAAGCTGGAAAGGATGTTGGCCTCGCTGGAATCAGTGTAATATATACTGCATATTGATGTGTAGCTATGGAGCTACATATGTAGCAATTGTACTGTACACAAAGTTTGTTCAGTGCAGCACCTAGTAATTGGATCTTATTAATATTAAAGCTTAACTTGATAATGTTATTAATAACTTAGTCTTCTGGGAAAGTTTGACGAAAGAAACGAATCATCATCCGATCTGATCATAGTTTAAATGCTCCTAAGGCCGCTTAGGCTCACTAGTTCTACACCCAAAATTTCGTGGCACGGTTTATGTTTCGCATATGTACAGTGCTATTAATATATCAATAAAGTTTACGAAATCGGGAGAACTATAGGTTTTTAGGCTTTTATAGTCATTGCTAGACCAAAATATATGTAACTAATATAATGATCCGTTGGTAGGACAATTATGTTTTACTTTCAGTGTCAGGATTACTTTGTGACTGGTAAGTAATTTATCCGTATAGCCTGACGGTTCTAGTCAATAATTGTAACGGACGTAACGGTCCATATTGGCATTCAGCATTGGACATTGACCATTGTGTAATAATTACAGTCGTGCGGACTTTATTTCAGTTTCATTATTACCTTTGAGTTTGTCAGTTCTGCTATATACGTGCGGATTAAAAGTATCGATTGGTATCGTGGCTTCTAACGGAGTCTCTCAGCAAACCGGCGTCTAAGGTATTAGATCCGTGAGTGACCGGGTATTACCTAATCAACGGTTATGAGCCGCTGGGGAAACGAACTGATTTCGGCACCATGCGATCAGCATGAGACAATTGATACCTCACACTCCGGTGTTTAGCGGAAATAAAAAGGATTTACAGAGTTGCCATTACCAGATAGAGGAGTACGCCTACGGGATTAGCACAACACTCTGGGATATGTTTCATGATGCTTTCAAAGATCATAAAGCGGCAAGAACAAAGTATGGTTTTGATAGAGACAGGATGAGAAAAGCAGAAGAAATGGAAGAACCGAGAGAACCACGAGGCAGCATATGCAAAGCCACGGTTACCTATAGTTAAAGTTTACGGAATCGGGGGAACGATAGGCTTTTAGGCTTTTATAGTTACGACTACAATTTTTTTTTTTGAAAGTACGTACATTAAAGGGGTTTTAAAGCAAAAATCATGGCAATATGTCACACGATACCTACACACTGTTCTCTCAAAGACAGTACTGTCACATTAAAAACAAAAAAATCACCATGAGAAAAAGTAATAAAAATCGTTGAAAAATACTTTAAAAAACCGTTCGAGTTACGCTCTATCACATACTAAAAGCTCAGCATCTGAAACCTTCTGGTTTAGAAGCCTATCGTTCCCCCGATTCGACACAAATTTTGCTTGTTGCTCACGCAGGCCCTCACATTTTTCAGCCGATTTTTACGATGTCGTTCTTGGCTATTTTCGTGAATTTTTTTGTCTGAAAAATGGTGTGCGTGCACTCGTTTTCGTTGCTGATATTTGTAGCCCCTTCTATGTTTTATGATATTTGCGTTCCACACTTCGATAGGATAGGTGTTCAGGAACACATGTACAAATTTTTTCAATGAAATTCCATTTCTGTGCAACAAATTTTCCTTGCAAAACTCGGGCCTTGTAAGATCGGAAAAAATAGAAAGTTTGGTTTTGTGATCAGAGTTCAGTTTGTATAGGGCTAGAAAGTGTCTAAATATGTTTGTACACTTAATAAACATGATTCCTCAAACCCGGTACACTTCAATTTGTGTGTCGAATGAAAACATGAAGTCTCATTTTGGAGGGAATGTCGGAAGAAAAAAATCACTTTCAAAAGCTATGAGAGGAGTTCGCTCCTCGAATTTTTTTGATTGGAAACGACCATCCTAGTGACAGATATGATATTCCAAGCATAAAAATAAAGTTCCACAGTATATTAGCTGCATACAAGGTCACTGTGTCCACGAAACTCATGCAGTCAAAAAGTTGTTGTTGTGTATTTATAAATACAGACAAAATAAATGGCTATACAGTACAGGGAAGCTAGTCTAGTGATAGTAGAAGCTGAATGGAAAGCTTTCTTTGAATTATTAATAAGAAATACGACTCCTAGACTCATTTTCATTTTTTGACGACCCTCCTGGCGACCGGTTGTTGCTTCAACTTTTCTAAGAAAATATAATTTATTGAAAAACAAATTTGATACATTTGTTTCTTGTGATGTATTGAACCTCATTCATCACTCTTTCAAGTATGAACATATCTCTGCGCGCAGAAACTGATCATGTGTCAGAGGTGTCGAGACACCATGTTTTGAAAAAAAATCTGGCCAGTATACCACAAAACCCGTACATTTTCTTATGCAATCGTGAAACCTCCCGACAAAAAGTGGTAGGGCCGGCTTGAACATGAACTTTTGAAGAGAGATCTTTGAAGTTAGTTTTCGTTTTCTTCCAGTTTAGTTAATTAATAAAATCCTTTTGGGATATTAATCTTCAATACTCAAAAATTATATTGTAACAAAAAGATTCATCACAAAACTTTATTTTAATTTTGATAAGGGCCCCTCTACATATGGACACACCGGAAGGATCAGACGACGAAGAAGATGAAAGAGACACAACAAACACGACAACAGAGACAGAGAAGTAGCCAAACACCACCAGACTCGAAGACACCGCAAGAGAAACCTGCAACTGGAAAGACCTCTCAAAGGAAGAGAAGAAAGCTTGGGAGGATAGGGCGAACAGAAAGAAGAAAAGACAGATGACAAGAACCAACAAGGATGTGTATTTGCTGAGGAAGAAAAGATACAGAGAAGAACAGCAGTACCTGCATCGCTGCAGGATGTTCCAACTTCTCGTAACAACAGCATTCTCGGAATCCAAGGTGGTTCAATTTCTTCGCAGTAAAAACGTTCATTGCCCGTTTGAGAAAGTCGGAATTGTCAAAGCGAAATACGGTAATCTAAGTGGTGCGGCAAGATACATAGAGGAGAAAGCATTTAAAGAGATGAGACCGAGACCGACAGAGGATATGAATGAGTATCTAACACAACATCTACTGCAGAAGAACTGGCTAGAAGCTCTTAGAGGGAAGCCATTTGAGCTAGAGGAAGCAGTAAATGGGTTGTTAGAGAAGCTAGCAGAGCATGAGGCCTATGGGCCCGCTTACCTCAACGATCATTATAGATTAGCAGCAGCGAGCAGGCCAACATGATGATATAGTAGAGTCGGCAAGAGAAATTTACGTGTTGTGGGAAGCAAAGCAGAAGAGACTGAGAAAGGAACGCAGGAAGGAGAAAGAGAGGAAGAGAGAAGGTAAGGGAGCGAATCTCTCTACAACCCCGTTTATTCAAGGTATACCCTCAAACTGTCAAGGTATACCCTGAAAAGCCTCAGGGTATTGATTTCTTTACCTTGAACAGCCTCAAGGTAGTGATTTCTATACCTTGAAATTGATAAAAGCCTCTAAGGTATTAATTTCTATACTTTGAAACAGTGAAAAAAAAAAATTCCATGTTTCAAGGTAAAAAAATTTATACCTTGAAAATTTCAATGGTACGTTCGGCCCGCAATAAGAAATCAGGAAAAGAACGTGCCCTCGATAAAAAACCAGGAAGTGTGCCAAAAACAAAATTTAGTATTTTTACCAAAGGTGAGCGGTTCAAATAATTAAAAAAGCATTTGTTTGATTTTGCCCCCGCCTTTCTAATCTTTTCTACTAAGAGTGCCTGTGATTGATCAAAGAGCAGAGTTTACACCCGCAAGGATTTTTTGAATTTTTTTTTACCAGTCAGGGATCTCTCTCACTCTCTCTCTCTCTCTCTCTCACTCTCTCTCTACTACTAGTATCTCTCTCTCTCCCTCTCTCTCTTTTCTTTCCTTCGAATTCTCTCAAGATCTCTCTCTATCTATCTCTCTCTCTCTCCCTCCCTCTCGATCTCTCTTTCTCTTTCTCTCTCTCTGTACCATCTCACGACAACGTATGCTTGAGTGCCTGTCCTACGTGGCATTGATCAAGTACGGGCCCTAGTCTTTGTGATGGTTGGTGTACCCATTGCAAAACTACGTGTTTTCAGAACGACTTTGCAGACGTAGGAATGAACATCTTTTGATATATATTGCTGGTACATGTCCCGAGTTACCTCCGTGACGTAGAAGGCGTATGCACAAAGGTTTGTTCTACGGTTTTGCGATAAACGCATATGAGAGGGTTGGCTTTTTATTTGCTTGCACGTTATACTTTTTTTACTTACTACATTATGCATCATTTATATGTACTGCATATATATGTATACACTTTTCTCTGCATCTCTTTCTCTCCGTCTCTCTGTTGCTTTTTCGCAATACCTTGAATTCGTAAGGTCACCGTATACTTTGAATTCATAAGGTGTACCTTGAATTTGTAAGGTATACCTTGAATTTATAAGGTATACCGTGGGTACCGTTGAACTCATACCTTGAATTCCTAGGCCCGGTCATACCTTGAAGTTGCTGTGAGGGTAAGGGATCAGGTGCACTGTGACCGGATCAGGTGCACTGTGACCGACTGATCAAGGTAATTACGTACATCACTTTCACAGTTCGGCAAGTATTAATATCAAAAACATGTTACCGGAGCTTATCAAAAAACTTCTAAGCAAGTATTAATATCAGAAAACATGTTACCGGAGCTTATCAAAAAACTTCTAAACAAAATTTCGGCTGCCGGGTACATTATTAACTTGATATATAGTGTAACATATCATTTGTAGGACAGAAAAACTTATTTTTATTAATATTCACGATTCAGTCATCTGAATCTTCTTCGTCCAAATCTACAATTTTTTCCTGTTCTTCTTCTTGTTGTTCTTGTTGTGCTTCCTCTTTTTCATCCAAATCTATAACTTCTTCCTCTTCTTCCTGTTCTTGTTCCTGTTCCTGTTCTTGTTCTTGCCTGTGATCTTCTTCTTGATCTTCTTCTTGATCTTGTTCTTGTCCTTCTTCTTCTTCTTCTTGTTCTTGTTCTTCTTCTCCTTGTTCTTCTTTTTCTTCTTCTTCTTCTTTTTCTTCTTTTTGTTCTTCCTCTTCTTGTTCTTCGTCTTCTTGTTGTTCTTGTTCTTCTCGTTTTTCTTGTTCTTCTTCTTGTTCTTCTTCTTGTTCTTCTTGTTCTTCTTCTTCTTCTTCTTCTTCTTCTTCTTCTTCTTCTTCTTCTTCTTCTACCTCTTCTTCTTCTTCTTCTTCTTCTTCTTCTTCTTCTTCTTCTTCTTCTTCTTCTTGTCGGTTCCTCCTGTTTTCAATTTCTTGCCTCAATTCACCTGGCAAGAAATCGTCAGTTATCAGCTCCATGAAGTAGAAAGAAGTGTCACTGTTCGGTTTACTATTATTATTAGGTGCCACGATGCACGGAATCTCCAGGAAGCTAATCGGCAAAAAAGTCAGAGACGGTTGGGCAGGTCTCATGTGACACAACCACAGCTGTTGGTCATGCGCACGCGCACGCAAGAGTTCAACTCTGGCCAGATCCCAGCTGTGCAACTGGTATGTGACACGTGCATACCATTGTACGCTTGCACCATACCTCCCAGCGGTAGTCACTCCCCATGCACGTTCATTAAAAGTACCACTTACGTTCTCACGTGTCAAAAAGCACGTACCACCCGCAAAGCGTTCAGTCCTCGAACTGCTGGCCATGCACCTCATCATGTAGCCCTTGCATGTCATATGTCGTGCCAGTTCAATGTTCTCGTACGTCAACTGTGGGGGTGCCGGCAGCCCTGCACCCCCTTGTAATACTCTCCAGCACGAGTTGAAAAAATCCTGCAAGTCGGTGAGATGCCTAGGGCGAGTGCGGAAACGCGAGGGCAAACTCAAACTCGGGCATTCGTTCATGTGGGCTGCGTTAAAGCTGCCAGTGCGCCGACCTGTTACAACACTACATTTTGGCATCACGACTTGCGCTTCGATATCAGCTTGTGCCGCTCGTAAGCTTGGCAGTAATAGCGCTCCCGGAGCAACGGTCCATCGCTTCATAAATGTGTGCTCCATGTCCCTTAGAGTCTTGATTTGCTTCTTGAGTTCCCCTCCCTCACGTTCCAAACCAAATTCCTGCACTTCTGGTAAGGGTCCCCAGTCCCGGAAATGCAGAAGTACCTTACAACAAAACTGATGCAGATTATAGGCGTGCTCTGTCTTGGGCAACCCGGCCGCGATCTCTACCACCTATGCATAATCATACATATCATCTCTCTCTCTGAGAGTCTCTCTCTCTCTCTCTCTCTCTATGTCAAGGTATGCCTTGCCCGTCCAGGGTATACCTTGAAAAATCAGGGTATTCCTTGCAGAAAACAACAATAGTGTACCTGTTGAACGATAAAGTCCCCCAAGCAGTCCTCGACCCTGCATGGTAACGTCCGCCGCATGCATAGCTTGGCGGGCGAGTGCAAACATCTGCTTGATTGTTTTCTTTTGCGGTAAGGCAAGACCGGGTTGCATATCATCGAAGATCCAACTGCAGTACCTCATAAAAAAATGAGCGCTGGCAGTATTGAGTTTGCCAAAAATTTTGTAAGGTGACCCAGTGCCGATTTGATCAGGAAGGGCCTTGATGCTCTTGAAACGTCTGCAAACCTCGTAACGACCTTTCTCGTCCAGCCCGAACGCAGTGTACAGATCGATGCAAGCTTGCACAGCAGTTGCTTGTGCTTTATGATCTTTCCTTTCAGATTCAATGGCTCGCAGGTAATCGCTCTGGCTCTCACCTCGTTTCTGCTCCCGCTCAACAAAAGGCGGCAACGGTTGGATATGTACTGCCTTGAGCGTGCATTTAGGATGCCAATGTGTGGTTGTTTTGATTAGATGGTCAAACAGGTTGCCAATCAGGTGCATCAGACCCGGATATGTATCCTTTATCACATCATACAGGGGCACACCACTGAATGCGCCTGGATATTTGACCCCTGCAAAATAAACATGCACTGCCTCTGAAAAGCCAGAAAATAAATTATGAGGGGCATGAAAAGATAAGCAGGCATACCTTGAAAATGCAAAATATACCTTGAATAAGGCCGAGGTATACCTTGAAAATGCAAGGTATACCTTGGAAATACAATGTATACCTGAACAAGGCCGAGGGATACCTTGAAAATGAAAGGTATACTTTGGAAATACAAGGTATACCCGGAGGAAGCCCATGGCATACCAAAAATAAATAAATAAATAAATAAATAAATAAATAAATAAATAAATAAATAAATAAATAAATAAATAAATAAATAAATAAATAAATAAATAAATAAATAAATAAATAAATAAATAAATAAATAAATAAATAAATAAATAAATAAATAAATAAATAAATAAATAAATAAATAAATAAATAAATAAATAAATAAATAAAAACACAAGCAAGTTCACGTACTGTATACCGTAACTATGCGCCGCCTTTTGCCCTGGCAATTTGCCTGCATTCAAAGGCTGCGCTCTCGCTGCCTGGCGTTCGTGCCATGTATGTGTCTTGATATCTGGTGGACGCTGCAGACAATGGTTCCCATATTGTGGGTTCCTCCGCGTGGGATGTTCGGCAGACGAGCAGTGCACAAGTGGGGCAAGGAATAGCCTCCCTGCAGCTGTCGAGCATTATCGTATATCTGGTGCAACGCGCCCAGCAGACCGCTAGGGACCATGGAGAGTTTTTCCTGAGCCGCAAAAGGCCAAACCCAAATCCAGTGGTTTAATCAAGGTAACCTACTTGTTATATTAACCTAAAAAAACCAACAACTATATATATATATATATATATATATATATATATATATACGTGTGTGTGTGTGTGTGTGTATGTGTGTGTGTGTGATAGTGTACAGGGACTTGACTACGCCCGGGGGGTGGACACTCAGCAAGATTCGCTGCACGCTTTTCCTGGCCATGCTACGTTAGCATCAGCCGATGCGGTCAAGGAGGCGGTTGTCAAATTCACTGAAAGCGCTAGGTTCCTAGAGTCAAAGGTACTTAAGCCTTGTACGCATACTCTACAACCACACAAGTTCCGCTACCATAAACACTGTTCATAATTGTAGGCACCCGCCGAATGGTTCAGGCACTTGACAAGACTTGGACTTGACAAGCTGACTATTTCCAGCATGCGACATTTCGTGCGAGAAGTCAACAAACTGAAGAACGAACACGCACGCCTCGGGGACAAGGTCTGGGAGGTGGGTTCGTTACATTTCGTCGCTCGAATCTGGCCAACTGATCTCACCACCGGTCACGTAAGGAGAGTGCAGGAAGAAGCATCTGGAGCTAGAATTGTGGACACTGTCGCATCGTCTGAGTGCTTCCGGGGTCTTCCGGTTGCTATTTCATACACGTTGAAGTGGCCTCATCAACACAAAAACATAACGCGAAGCAGTGAAGAAGTCAGCGAGTGGTATCATGGTGAAATTGATCAAGCAGGAAACAATCTTGTCGCGCACGAGGGGGTTGTAATTTCGCGAGATGCTTGCCTCCAGCTCCATGGTCCTACAACTCGTCTGGTGGTGCGTGCAAGGCGACAGCTGCGAAACGGGCAGATATTCTGCAGTGAATTTTTTACCTCTGATATGCTAGACAGCATTCTGCACAATTCCCTGTGCGGTTCCACAGAATACAACCGGGCTAGAATGTACATGAGACATCCCTGTGCACTGGAATTGCTGCCGGAGCAATGGGGCATGACCGGACAGATATTTTCGATGCGAATCGGTGCTTTCATTTGCCCACAACAGTATGGAAGATACGTGACAAGGTGTGACCTGGAAAACGAAGCCAACGTCCAATTTGTTTTCACCGTGGATAAGAAAGAAACGAACTTCGGAGAATGGTTCAGCGTTCACCTTCACAACTATGTTCACCGTCGCCCAGAGATGGTTGCTTTCGGCCAGGTGGCTACGAGGGAAAAGGCAAAAAACGTAGAATTGGCAAGAAATTACTATTTCCAGTACAACCGCAGCAACATAAACGATTTTGCACGCGAGCAGTATACAGGAAAAGGGACAGGAAAGCTGCAAGCAATGTCCTTTCTGAAAGAAGTTTTCCGTCAAGGCACGCAGTACGACCCGAATTCAGACAAGTTACCAACCCCGAGTATGTTGGGAATCGCGCTGAAAGCTACCAAGGACATCAATTCCTTGAAGCCTATCATCTGTTTTCAGCCGACTGCTTCCTACTGTGGCAGCAAAGCTACTGGTCCCCCCCCCCCCTTTTCCTCATTTTCCTCCTTTTCCTCCTTTTCCTCCTTTTCTCACACATTCACGCCATGTCACCACTGTGTCTAGCGTCCGTTGCTCAACCCATTTCGCTGCGCGCTGCTGATGCCAAGGCAAGATTGCAATCGCGTTGTCACTGCTGGGGGGCAGGTGTCGAAGAAGTTGACAATGAAGACACGTCAAATAGTAAATAATTATATTCCCTAAATATATATGTACAGAATGCACACACATTGAACAATTAGTAAATACAAAAATACGTTCATTCGTACGTACATGCGTATAGGAGACGTCAACGACGAATGAAGAACAGCAGCCAGCGCGGGAGGACAAGGTAAGCAAATGGCAAGAGTGCGTGATACAATGTGTATGTGTATATTCTGGTACATACACACAGACAGACAGACAGACAGACACACACACACACACACACACACACCCACACACACACACACACACACACACACAAACACAGACAGACAAATAAACAGACACACACACACAGACAGACACACACAGACAGACACACACAGACAGACAGACACACGCATTGTTGCGAAATGCCCAAAAACATTGTATATCCAACAAACATGGCACTAGCATGGTATGTGTCGTTGAATTTTAGGAGACAACGGAATTGTTGGAGAAACATCTCCTAGCGGCGCTGAAGTATAGAGAACAAGATCTGCAGTGGCAGCAAAGAAGTTGGAGGAGGGGACGTTGGGCTCAGCTGAAATTCCGAAAATGCAAACCCGTTTCTACCTAAACGTCCGAGCCGTTCTGCCTCAGGATAATCAATGGCATACCACCTTCCCATTACAGAACGTGAGTGTGGCTAGGGATTTGTTCGGAAAGAACTTGTATGAAGCTAAGAGCTCGGGGGTTGCCATCGTCTTGTTTGGGGGCTACCTGCAGGAAAAGCAGAGATCCGGCGTGGCCCTGGACCTGTTCGGCGTGAACCTGCGCCAAGCCAGGGGGGGCGCGGGTGTGGCTAGGGACAGCTCGGGATGTTCTTGTATTGGAACAAAAGCAGCGGTCTGGCGCGAGATTTCTTCGGGAGGGGCGTGTACGAGGAGCAGGGATCCGGCGTGGCCCTGGGCCTGTCCGGCATGAACCTGCGCCAAGCCAGTGAGAGTGCGGTTGTGGCTAGGGACAGCTTCGGGATGAGCAGCGGTTTGGCGCCAGCTTTGTTGGGGGGACCTGTACAGGGAGCAGAGATCCGAGGACGTGGCCCTGGACCTGTCCGACGGAGAGAGCGCGGGTGTGGCTAGGGACAGCTTCGGGATGTTCTTGTACGAGAACAAGAGCAGCGGTCTGGCGCGAGATTTCTTCGGGAGGGACGTGTACGAGGGGCAGAGATCCGGCGTGGCCCTGGACCTGTTCGGCATGAACCTGCGCCAAGCCAGGGAGAGCAGCGGTCTGGCGCGGGATTTGTTCGGGAGGGGCGTGCAGCAGGCTAGAGAAAGCTCAGGCGTGGCCCTGGACGTGTTCGGCGTGTCCATATACGACTCCCAAAGCTCAGGCGCGGCGCTGGACTTGTGGGGCGTATACTTGTGGGAAGCCCAGAAAGTAATTTTTTTTTACGTACCGTTGATGTAAAAATGTTTTGGGTGTGCATCTATGCACGTGAGTGTGTGTGTGTGTGTGTGTGTGTGTGTGTCATTCATTGAGTTGCTGTACATTATCAATAGGCGTTGAGGGCGCTCCAGCGCGCAGAGCAAGCGAGACACAGAGAAGAAGCAAACAAGACCCCGCGTTTCTACAAAGCCAAGCCCAGAAATTTACGCAAGAGGACGTCAGCGTGGTCCTCAATAAGGATCAAATCAACTCTTTGGTGCGAGCCTTTACAGATTTAACAGATCTGTTCCCACCATCAGGTCACGAACAACAAGTAGAACAAGCCGAGGAAGAAAAACAAGAGGAAGAAACAATACAAGAGGTAAGTGATGAAGTAGAGGAAGTAGAAGAAGAACAGGAAGAAGAAGTACAGGAAGAAGAAGCACAGGGAGGTCCCACGACTAGGCAACAAACAAAACAGGCAACATCAAACAAAAAGGAATCAAAGAACAGGAGTTAACGCTAGGTGTTGATTGAACACAAGAGCGGTAAGATTTTCGACTTAGGGTTCTTGTTGGTCTGGAGTAACTGTTTTTATTATTAAAAATAATATACTGTATGTTCTTGGCATGTGTATATGTGGCCAGGCAAGAGAAGGCTAGGTGACCAGACATCACGGACTCTGTACCTAGCACGATCCCTAGTTCACGGTTGGGGGGTTTTTGCGGCGGACAAGCTGCAGCAAGGTGAATGTTACGCGGCCGAGGTGGTGGACAATAAGAGAGTTAGGGAGGTCTATCATTACCTTGACTGTCTGACCCAGTTGCCTGAAAGAACACAGTATCGTCGGAAATGCCAAGCGATGGTGGTCCTTGTTGACCAGGCAAGGGACAAAGAAACATTGCAGCGTGGTCTTGTGGTGGTTCCCCGAGGCTATGTTAATTACTTGAATCACACTGACAAAAACAACGCTAACGCGAAGATAGAAATTAGGATTAACGGCACTATCATGGATTTTTTGCCGTGGGCCCAGGGTGTCAGTCCTGGGGTACTGAAATCCCTGGGAAAGGTCAAGCCGGGATTCTCAGCCGTTGAACAAGAGGCTTGCTGGTTTTCCTGGGCTGTCCGCTCTGCGGGATTTGTTAGAAGATTCGGAACATAACATAGAACTAGTTATAATGCCACTCCAGGACATCCACGAAGATGAAGAGTTACTAATTTACTATGGTGCACATGATGTGACACAAGATGCAAGCATTGATGCAATTGATATCAGAGATGAGGAACACTTGCGCCTGCTTGGACAGCAGTGTGTCTGCCACAGGAAGACAGTCACATGCAGAGATAAATTACTAGAAGAGCATATGGGCAAGCTGGACAATATGAAGTCTTAAGGAAGGAAGTGAAACCCCATCCAAGTCTAGGCAAAGCAATGCCAAAGGGAATAAAACCTCGCCTAAGTGCAGACAAAAAAAAAAAAAAAAAAAAAAAAAAAAAAAAAAAAAAAACCCAAAAAAAAAATTAACACTTATGCTGTTGTGAATGCAAAGGAAGCACGGAGGTTGATAGTGTGTTGGTGTGTGTATCAACATCAAGCACAAGTTGACGTGCATATGTTTCTGTGTGTGATTGCTGTTAAACAGAGGGATGGCTGCCAGGTACTGAATGTTTGTTTCCGGGAGAAGAAGACACTCCTCTCTGCATGGTATGTCAGTAGAGAGAGGCAGTGGGTGTGCTGAGTGAGGCACCAGACGGAGTACAGTTGTTCGGCAAAAACTATGCCTGTAAACTCTGTTGTGTTATGCCGGCCGGCTGGCCAGGTCCCGGGCACAAGAATCTAAACTCAGGTTCATGTAAGGGCTGCCTGGGTCACACAGTTTTGCGGTGGCGCTGAATGAGCAACTTGATAATTTGGGGCTTTCACTACTGAAGATATACCGGTTAGCGCTTCTACACGGCACAGGGGTATATTTTTCGACGGTAAACTCTGCAAAAAACGAGAATGTGAGCACAAAAGCCACTCGATTCTCGTCGGAAGTCGAAATGTGTCTGAACCCGATCGTCTGTACGTGGACGGGTTCGACCTCATCAGGGAATACAAGCAGATACAAACCAACCTTCTTGGCGTTTTATGGGAATATCCCGATAAACCACAGCATGGAACATGGACAAAGTTTTTGCAGCTTAGCGGAGGCAAGTCGATTATTTTCCACTTGCCCAAGCACTTGCGCTATCGAGGCTCAGCACATCTTGCCAATTCTAGTCACCGTGCAATTAAGTCAGTTCATAACATGATCACGAGTGGATTCAATCCTAGTGCGTTACAGCCAGTAGAAAGTTTTGATGTAGCGGCTGATGCTTTCCCGTGCCCTTATCTGCAGCGCAGCACGGGACAAGGCGTGGCGAATATGGGTATGCAGCTGATAGGGTTGTACACACCCCAGTACATGGGCAACGCGGCCGGTGAGGACATGGATCGACAAACGGTTACCGCACCGAACCGTCCCAGGTTGTTGTGGTAAGAGGTTGATTTGGGAAAGCAGAAGCGGCGAATGCGTAATTGCAGGCAACACAGGATAATGTATTTTTATTTAAAAGTTTTTGGACATCTGATTGCAAGCTTTTTCCTGACCATTGTACATTGAAGTGTACACAAACAGGACATACTGTAGATAGTGTTCGTGCCTGTGTAGGTGTCGAACGAAATTGCTCGCATGAGTAGCTGTAGAGGTGGGCATCCTCGTGTGATCCAGTCTTCAGCAGCGGCAGGGTACAACTGCTTGCGGTTATGCAAAATTACTTATGCAATTTTCTTTGCGTACTAGTACGCTGTATTATATATTCATTCAAGTATGTTTGGTCTCGCAGGGGGCACAAGTTGGAATATTTTTTCCTTTCCAGGCAGTTTGCAGCAAGATCAAGATCAAGATACCGCACTGGTGCTGTTTTCTATTCACGTGAAAGAAGACGAGGTTTGCTAGAAGCACAAAATGTCCTCTATGTAATTACGAACATGCATAAGTAACAGTAACACGCATAAAATTAGATTAATATGGACAAAGTTATTTTATTAAACCAAAACGTTCAAGGATACGTCCTCTTGTACTACGCCGAGGTCAGGAAATCCAGTCCCGTCCGCCAGACCGAGGTTCAGGTGGATGCATAGACCCGGTATCACGACCATCATATTCTACCAGGACACCAAGGGTACCATGAACACTCGCTTCCATGACGGGAAAAAGGGCATGAGAAAATACCTGCTTACTGTCCAAGGGTGACTCTCCATCTTTGCTATGCCTTTTTTTTTCGTTCAAGGAAACTATCGTTTCCGATACCTGAGAAGGATACGTTTTCTCATCTCCGTCCTATTATTATGAATCTTTCTCTGTTTCCTCACGATGGACACTCCTCGTTCCATGAAGCCGAGTCCCGGAAGACGCTCGACGCGCGAACGCCGCAAATTCACCAGGAAGGACGCTTGCGAATGTTCATGTACACAGTAAATTTGCATGACCGACACAAGAATATAAGTTATAAATAGGTTTTGCATTTACTTTGTTTAATACTTCCGATTTACTGTATCCCTTCCAGTGTACCAAGAGAGGAATGTCAATTATAAATATGTTTTGCATGTACTTTGTTTAATACTTCAGATATACTGTATCCCGGCTAGTGGCAAATATTTTCTTAGTGAAGTTGTGCGTAATTGCAGCCTCTGGGGCCACACAACAGTGAAATGCCAAAAAGTGAGTGAAGTTGGTGTTGGTCAATGTTAGACAGGGAACAGGTTGTACTCGTCCAAGGTCATAGTGGCGGTGCAAGTATTGGCAGCAAGGAAGAAAAGCGCAGTAATTGCGTTAGGTTTTTGTCCTGAACGGAGAAATGCCAAAAAGTGGGTAAAGTTGGTGTTGGTTAATGTTAGACAGGGAACAGGTTCTACTCCTCCATGGTCAGAGTGGCAGTGCAAATATTGGTTGCAAGGGAGAAATACGCAGTAATTGCGTTAGGGTTATGTCCGGAACGAAGAAATGCCAAAAAGTGGGTAAAGTTGGTGTTGGTACATTTTTGGCAGGGAACAGGTTCTACTCCTCCATGGTCACAGTGGCAGTGCAAATAGTAGCCGCAAGGGATAAATGGTAAGTAATTGCGTTAGGCTTTTGTCCTAAAATCAGGAAATGCCGAAATTTTTCATGGTTCCTGTTGTTCATGGAAGTTGGTGTTTGGACGTAACAAGCATGACGTTGTAACTTGTTGTGGAGGTCGCACACGGGAGCTAAAATTCTGGGCGAACTGCGGGCTGTACTGGAAACAGGGTGTACCCGACCTGTACCTAAGCGCCGACCTCGACCTAAGGCAGGAGATGTCGTGGTGGGTGTAACGTGGTGGGAAGTGTGGGGGAGAAGTAGGGGTCAAAGTTAGGGGCGGGAAGGAGCAAGTCTGGGCGAGCTGTACTGGAAACAGGGTGTACGCGACCTGTACCTAAGCGCCGACCTCGACCTAAGTCAGGAGATGTCGTGGTGAATGTTACGTGTGGTGGGAAGTGTGGGGGAGAAGTCGTGGTGCAAGTTTGGGGCGGGAGGGAGCAAGTCTGGGCGAGCTGTACTGGAAACAGGGTGTACGCGACCTGTACCTAAGCGCCGACCTCGACCTAAGTCAGGAGATGTCGTGTTGAATGTAACGTGTGGTGGGAAGTGTGGGGGAGAAGTAGTGGTGAAAGTTAGGGGCAGGAGGGAGCAAGTCTGGGCGAGCTGTACTGGAAACAGGGTGCAGCCGACCTGTACCTAAGCGCCTACCTCGACCTAAGTCAGGAGATGTCGTGGTGGGTGTAACGTGTGGTGGGAAGTGTGGGGGAGAAGTCGTGGTGAAAGTTAGGGGCAGGAGGGAGCAAGTCTGGGCGAGCTGTACTGGAAACAGGGTGCAGCCGACCTCGACCTAAGCGCCTACCTCGACCTAAGGCAGGAGATGTCCTGGTGAATGTTACGTGTGGTGGGAAGTGTGGGGGAGAAGTCGTGGTGCAAGTTAGGGGCGGGAAGGAGCAAGTCTGGGCGAGCTGCACTGGAAACAGGGTGTATGCGACCTCGACCTAAGCGCCGACCTCGACCTAAGGCAGGAGATGTCGTGGTGGGTGTAACGTAACGTGTGGTGGGAAGTGTGTGGAAGAAGTCTTGCTGCAAGTTTGGGGCGGGAGGGAGCAAGTGTGGGCGAGCTGCACTGGAAACAGGGTGTAGCCGACCTCGACCTAAGCGCAGACCTCGACCTAAGTAAGGAGATGTCGTGGCGGGTGGGTATGGGTGTTACGTGTGGTGGGAAGTGTGTGGTGGGAAGTGTGGGTGGGTGTAAAGTTGTGGTGAAAGTTTGGGGCGGAAGGGAGTAAGTCTGGGCGAACTGCCCAGGGAACAGGGTGCAGCCGACTCGACCAAAGGGCCCACCGCGACCTAAGGTGCAGACCTGGGAATCCGACCTCGACCTGAACAAGGAAATGCCAGAAAGAGGGTAAAGTTGGTGTTTGCATTGTTGGGACAAGGAAGAGGCTCTACTGCAAGGGCACCAGTGCAGTGCAAGTATTGGGCCCAAGTGATAAATGGTCAGTAATTGCGTTAGGGTTTTGTCCTGAAGGAGGAAATGCCAAAATTTGGCATAGTTTCTGTTTCAGGGAACTGTGTAGAATAGTAGGTGTAGGTTCAACAAAGATGACATTGTAGCTTATTCTGGGGACCGCAGACGAATGCGGTAAGTCAGGGAGTGCAGTAGTACAAGCCCTGTGGAAATAAAGTTCACATGCGGAATGTGTCCTAGGTGAAATTTTCAGTTTTTTTTTTTTTTTTTTTTTTTTTTTTTTTTTTTTTTTTTTTTTTTTGCATTTCTCCATGGAGGACTGTGAGGTGTAACTGCCCCTCAAAGGATTTTTTCAAAACGCGAGTATTGATTTTTAAAAAAATGAAAAAATCATTTTGGCTAATTTGGGAAAGTTCACCCCTGGCGAATTCGGGAACCCTCGCGAATTCGGGACAGTACACAGATCATTACCGAGAAAGATTCGCCGGCTGGCACTATCTCAGCTCCATCGACATGGTAGACTGCTTCTCCCACCTTCGCCTGAACCCGGACGATGACAGCCGAGATGTTTTAGCCGTGTGGACCCCTCAAGGTCTATTAGTCCCCAACTTTATGCCTCAAGGTGTACATCGTGCCCCCGGCGATTTCCAACGCGCGATCGAGAAGTCATTCCAACCACTCCCCTTTTGGAACAAGCCGCCCCCAGCTATTTCTACTGCAGGCGCCTATCTCAACGACGTTACCGCTGGCGCAAACGACTTTCAAACACACCTGAACCAAATTCGTAGTATATTCTCAAATATGGACACCTCCGGCCTTGATGGATCGGCGCGCAAACTCCGCTTGGGATACCATGAACTGACAATACTAGGCAAGAAATGTAGTAAGAAAGGCATCGCCGCTGACACAGCGAACATCGACGCCATCCTCCGAATGGCTGATCCCTCCAACGTGTCTGAAGTTCGATCCGTTCTGGGTATGACCAACTTCATACAGGCCCACATCCCCGACTACTCCCGCCTTGTATCACCTCTTACGAACTTGCTTAAGTCCACTCACTCCCCGACCAGCAGGTCAACCTTACCTCCATCGGGAAGAGCGGAAATGTATGAAGAAGCTCCGCCGCGTGCTTACTACGCTTCCCGTCCTGGCCAAGTACGAGTCTTCTCACCATCTTTGCCTTCGGACGGATGCTAGCCAAATATGCATCGGAGGCTCCCTTCACACTGGCCCTGACCGCGACGCCCCTGTTATCCAATACTTTTCTCTCAAGTTCACAGACACGCAAACCCGCTGGGCGACCTAAGTGCGAGAAGCCTATGGCGTTATTTACGGAGTTCAACAGTGCCGCTACTACATCGATGCCAGCGACCACGAACTCACTATCGTCACCGACCACCTGCCAGTGCTGTGGTTATGGCATGCTCGCAGCCCCATGGTCGTCGGATGGGTTCTGGAAAATCTTCAGACGATCCGCTTTAAGGTCGAATACCTCCCCGGTAAACAAAACCTCCTTCCGGACGGATTGTCCCGTGTCCCCTGCATAAGCCCAGGCGCTCCGACTCTCATCGGTGAAGCCGAAGCCACCCTACAGCTCCTTGCATCCATTCCACTGCCCAAAGCAGGCTCTACTCTCTGGCTCGCCGTCGAAGGCACACATGCTGCTTTGGAAACGAAACTCAAGTCTCTCTCCTGCCGCATCATCCGCGCTGGCCCAACGCTACGAAGCATTCAAGCCCCGTGTGACCTAGCTATTGTCATCCCCTCCGCTGAACGCTCTCCTGCCGTCGCGCGTGACATGTTCGCCCTTCGTAAGCCATTTGCCCTGCTCATGCCGCAAGACCTCGTCCACTCGGACGATACACTCACACAGGAGGCAGTCGAGACGTGTCGTAAGATTTTATTTCTTGACGACAACTTAGTGTGGCTAGTCTTTGGCCTCGGCATGGAACAACATTATATATACCCTCTTGTCGCTACTTCGCACGCTCCTCGCGTCACGCGCCAACAAATCATGGACGCACAACGACAAGACACTCTTACAGCCCCTCTCTGGACCGATGAGGTCTCTACCGTCTCCGCCGGATCAACAGAATTGACCCTTCGTCAGGGCCTTGCCGTCCTCGCCGACGCCAAACAGTCGACACTGAAGATCTATGTTCCAGAAGAGCTGCGCCGCCCGCTGATCAACTACGCCCACTTGATGCAGAACCACGCCAAAACGCCAACACTCGTCACCTTCATCAAGGAGCGCTATATTTGGTTCCGTACTGACTGCACGGATATTATGCACGCTGATGTCCTCGCCGCCCTCCGCGACTGCCACTTTTGCCAACTGGTCCACGCCCGCCTCACTCTCAATCACTGCCGCTACTCTTCGCTGAAGTGGAGCAGTCAAGGATCATATGCACGTCGGCATTCCGGGCGTTGTTTTTCAGTATATCCTGACGATCATCGATCTCTTCTCAGGATTTCTTCAATTCATTCCCTGCATCTCTACCACAGCCGAAGAAACAGTTGAGATCATCCTCAACCGATGGGCATACATTTTTGGTTTTCCTGAGTCCATGACCCTCTGAAAAATAGCAGGGGCCGGTCTCGGTCTGGTCGTACGATTTTGCGGAGTTTGCATGTATTATTAAAATTTCAAGATTTTCATTTCCAATCGTTTTCTATGATTAATTTTTACAGTAATTACGTAAACACTACTAAATTTTATAAGTAATCATTCGGTATGACTCCGCATCATTGCATGACCCATCTTATTACTACAGCGCAAGTAAACCCAATCACGTACCACGCTTTATGGAAATCCCGTGTTACCGGTTATATATGACTACGTAATACTTGTTTTCATGGTATTTTCTATTGTTTTGATTTAAAAAATCAATAATTGATTTATTTCACTATGTTTCTCGCGTCGGGTGCCACTTGAACACGCATAAACCGCTCCCCAGTACCGCACATTCCTACCCGCGCTCTCTTCGCATGCCCAAGGCATTTCTCGCATTGGCAAGCTCCAGAATCATAAATAATCTTTGAAAATGCAAGGAAAACAAATGCTACAAATATATTATTTGCTGTTTGTTGCACAACCCCGCTCGGGGGACCACTTAGCGGCCCCACACTGTCACCAGCTGACATGCAGTCCGATTTCCCATCCCATCCCTCAGCACAAGTCTTACCTCATGTCAGGGATCGTTTGCAACACAAATAAAACTATAAAATGCGATGAAAACAAGAAAAGAGAGATATAATGATCATCTACCTCTAACTTTCCTCACACTGTGCGACTTTGCGGCCGTACAGTGACACCCGGCGCCCCCCCCCCCCCCCCCCCCCAAATGCAAGGCAAAGTCACCCCGAAAAAACAAACAAACGCGCAAAAAAACACAGAAAACAAGCATACCGCCACCAAACAGTGATCACAAGACAAATGGAAGAAAACAATAGGCAAAATAAAAAGATTGCAGACAGGAGGACATAAAAAATTCACCCACCCACCCGCACCCCCCCGGCAAAAAATGCAAGGCAAAGTCACCCCGAAAAAACAACCACAGGCGCACAAAACACAACAAACAAGCATCCAGCCCACAAACAAAGATAAAAAGACAAATGGAAGTAAAAAAACAAGCAAAAAAAAAGATTGCAGCCATTGGGACAGTAAAAAATTCACCCCCCCCCCACCACCTGAAAAAAACGGAAGGCAAAGTTACCCCGAAAAAACAAACAAACGCGCAAAAAAACACAAACAAACAAGCATTAAGCCCGCAAACAGTGACAAAAAGACAAATGGAAGAAAAAAACAAGCAGAATAAAAAAGATTGCAGACATGGGGACATAAAAAATTCACCCAACTCCCCCTGGGCAAAAAGAATTAAGGCAAAGTCACCCCGAAAAAACAACCGAAAGCGCAAAAAAAAACACAAACAAACAAGCATCCAGCCTACAAATAGTGACAAAAAGAATCATGGAAGAGAGACAGGCAGAATAAAAAAGATTGCAGCCATGGGACAAAAAAATTCACCACCACCCGCCCCCCCCCGCAAAAAAAATGCGAGGCAAAGTCACCACGAAAAAACAACCAAACGCGCAAAAACTAAACCAAACAACATCCAGCCACCAAACAGTGATCAAAAGACTAATGGAAGGAAAACACAAGCAGAATAATAAAGATTGCAGCCCTGAGGACATACGCAATTCACCCCCCCCCCCCTCCCCCGCAAAAAAATGCAAGGCAAAGTCACTCCGAAAAAACAGCCAAACTCGCAAAAAAACACAAACAAACAAGCATCCAGCCACCAAACAGTGACAAAAAGAATAATGGAAGAAAAAAACAAGCAGAATGAAAAAGATTGCAGCCATGGGGACATAAAACAATTCACCCAACCCCCCCCCCCCCACCCGCAAAAAATGCAAGGCAAAGTCACCCCGAAAAAACAACCACAGGCGCACAAAAACACAAACAAACAAGCACCCAGCCCACAAACAGTGACAAAAGACAAATGGAAGAAAAAAACAAGCAGAAGAAAAAAGATTGCAGCGATTGGGACAGTAAAAAATTCACCCCCCCTCCCCTCTCCCCGTAAAAAAATGCAAGGCAAAGTCACCCCGAAAAAACAGCCAAACGCGCAAAAAAACACAAACAAACAAGCATCCAGCCCACAAACAGTGACAAAAAGACAAATGGAAGAAAAAAACAAGCAGAATAAAAAAGATTGCAGCCATGGGGACATAAAATTCACACACCCCCCCCCCCCTCCGCCCGGGAAAAATTAAGGCAAAGTCACCCCGAAAAAACAACCGAACGCGCAAAAAAACACAAACAAATAAGCATCCAGCCACCAAGCAGTAATTAAAAAGAATAATGGAAGAAAACAACAAGCAAAATTTAAAAAAATTGCAGCCATGGGGACATAAATTCACTCCCCCCTCCCCCCGGAAAAAAATGCAAGGCAAAGTCACCCCGAAAAAACAAACAAACGCGCAAAAACTAAAACAAACAGCATCCAGCCCACAAACAGTGACCAAAAGACAAATGGAAGAAAAAAAACAAGCAGAATGAAAAAGATTAAAATTCACCCCCCGGCGAAAAATGGGCTTTTTGCAGAAGATGGAATACTGCCCATATCGGCCATATCAGTACCCTTCAAGTCATTATTTTCCTTTTTCGCACTGAGTGCGCAGGGTGGGGAAGCTCAGAGGGAACGAGGCATGTGGAAATGAGGAAGGGAAAGGGATAGGCTATACAGGATATCATATCTACGTGCTCGGGGGGGGGGGGGGGTGAATTTTTTATGTCCCCATGGCTGCAATATTTCTTATTCTGCTTATTTTTTTCTTCCATTTGTCTTTTTGTCACTTTTTGCGGGCTTAATGCTTGTTTGTTTGTGTTGTTTTGCGCTTGTGGTTGTTTTTTTCGGGGTGACTTTGCCTTGTATTTTTCCCGGGGGGGTGATTTTTTTACTGTCCCAATCGATGCAATCTTTTTTCATCGCTGCAATCTTTTTTCTTCTGCTTGTTTGTTTTCTTCCATTTGTCTTTTTATCTTTGTTTGTGGGCTGGATGCTTGTTTTTGTGTTTTTTGCGCGTTTGGTTGTTTTTCCGGGGTGACTTTGCCTTGAAAAAAAATTAAGACAAAGTCACCCCAAAAAAAACAACCGAACGCGCAAAAAAACACACAAAAAACAAGCATCCAGCCTACAAACAGTGACAAAAGACAAATGGAAGAGAAACACAAGCAGAATTAAAAAGATTGCAGCCATGGGACAAAAAAAATCACCACACCCCCCCCCCGGCAAAAAATGCAAGGCAAAGTCACCACGAAAAAACATCCAAATGCGCAAAATAACAAACAAACAAGCATCCAGCCCACAAACAGTGACAAAAAATAAAGGAAGGAAAAAACAAGAAGAATAAAAAAGATTGCAGCCGTGGGGACATAAAAATTCACCACCCCCCCCTGGAAAAAATGCAATGCAAATTCACCCCGAAAAAACAACCAAACGCGCAAAAAACACAAACAAACAAGCATCCAGCCACCAAATAGTGACAAAAAGAATAATGGAAGAAAAAAACAAGCAGAATAAACAAAAAATTGCAGCCATGGGGACATAAAAAATTCACCCACCCCCCGCCCCCCTGAAAAAAAATACTATGCAAAGTCACCCTGAAAAAACAACCAAACGCGCAAAAAACACAAACAAACAAGCATCCAGCCTACAAAGAGTCATAAAAAACAAAAAAGCAGAATAAAAAATATTGCAGCCATGGGGACATAAACAATTCACCCCCCCCCCCGCCCCTCCACCCCCGGCGCAAAAAAATGCAAGGCAAAGTCACCCCGAAAAAACAACCGAACGCGCGAAAAAATACAAACAAACAAGCATCCAGCCACCAAACAGTGATAAAAAGACAAATGGAAGAAAAAAACAAGCAGAATAAAAAAGGTTGCAGCCATGGGAGCATAAAAATTAACCCCTCCCAAAAAAAATGCAAGGCAAAGTCACCCCGAAAAAACAACACAACGCACACAAAAACATAAACAAACAAGCATCCAGCCCACAAACAGTGGTAAAAGAGAAATGGAAGAAAAAACAAGCAAAATAAAAATATGTTAGCAATGTATACATAAAAATTCAACCCCCCCCCCCCACCCTTAAAAAAAATACAAATGCAAGGCAAAGTCACCCCGAAAAAACAACCAAACGCGCAAAAAAAAAACACAAACAAACAACCATCCAACCCACAAACAGTGATAAAAAGAGAAACGAAGCAAAAACAAGGAAATTAAATCATATTTTCTAGATTTTGGGAATGTGAACATAAAAAATTCATCCACCCCCCCCCCCTTCCCACCTCCGCAAAAAATAGAAGGCAAAGTAATCCTAAAAAACAACCAAACGCACACAAAAAACACAAACAAACAACCATCCAGCCCACAAACACAATTAAAATGTAAATGAAAGAAAAAACAAGCAAAATAAAAAAGATTTCATCAATGGGAACATAAAAAAATTCATCACCCCAACCCCAGGCCGCGAAATAAAAATACAAGGCAAAGTCACTCCGAAAATACAACCAAAATTGCTGTTAATTTCTGCATATGATGTGGAGGGAGTAGGGATTGTTGCCCGCTGTGAATCAGCAATTTTTACAGGTTGCCTGGTATACACAAGCTCATCATTTTTATTTTGCGTGTGTCCACGCAAAACAGACCTACTTTTATTGATTGTACTTTGAGTGATGAGCAATCCTGCAAAACTTGGTACTGATTGCACCGCTATTTGAGCTAGGAACGACATTTGCGCAGTTCTGAGTTCTCAACAATAGGTGGGAAACAATAAACAATAAAAATAAATATACCCGCAAAAGCACAGGTACAAACGTGAATACACCCAAACAGCTGTATTTTGAAGAAGAAAAAAAATGCTGAAGATAAGATATCGAACATCTTTAATAATTAGACATCATATGAATATCAGTATTTGCAGTTTTTATTATGTAAAGGACACAGCCAGAAAGAACTAATGTTGGGTTCGGGGAAAAAAAGAGCGTACGGTGCAATCGGAAAATCGCGGCATTTCAGTGGCAATTGCCTATTTAAGTGGAATTTGGTGCAAAATTTGTACAACTCCGCTCAACTTGGCGCAAAGTGTCTCTGTTTCGGTCGAGACCATCCAAGCCTACCGTTTTGCTGCGCAAGCTTGCAAAAACTTCATTTCACAACATACCATACATCACATGAGCTCTCTCCCCTCTCTCCTAGGTCTTTGTGCTTAAACACAAAAGACCTAGATTGTGCAAGATATTGTGCATGAAATATACGTGATTGTGCATGAGATGAGAAGCATTATGTGCAAAATTATGTGAGATGTGTGGATGTGTGTAAATGTGTATAATTTCTCATCCCTCACTCACCGCCCCCAAACGAGAAGACATCATGTAAATGGGTGGGTGGGTGGGGGTTCTTGCCTTTCCTAAAACCCAAACTAAAAGCACTTTTGTATAAAACAAAAAATGCAAATCTGAGGGAGACAGGATTGCTGTTCTAATCTTCAAATTTTCGAGCTGGAACAATAGTTCCCGCTTCTTTATTTGCGCAGAGAAACTCTGCAAGTGAACTCAATTGATTGTCACTACCGGCCCACTCTGTCTGATATGGTTATTTGTGAATGACACTTTTGCTGCGCAAGCTTGCAAAAACTTCATTTCACAACAAACCATACATCTCATGAGCTCTCTCCCCTCTCTCCTAGGTGGTGAAAAAGACCTCTCTGGAAAAAAAATTGATAATGTTATTTTTCCCTGCCAGGCCTGGAAGAAATGCAGACAAATTACCTATATTCCCTCAAAAATTGCCTTTTTGGTTTCAACTGGAAATTTTTTTAGGCTGACTAGAAATTAGGAAAAGACTCATCGAGCTGTTTGCTGCTGAAAAATATTATTTTTGCTTGTGTTTTGGCATAGTCAATGATACATTCTTTCTGTCCACGATAAGATCCTAAATTGTGAATAAGTAGCTTTGCAACGTGTGTAATACCCCGAAACTAAAACAGCAATTATAGACTGATAACAAATCTGATTATCAATGTATCTTCGTTTCTATGCCTGTATTCTGCGCGTTCGTACCGTGTGTCCTTTTTCCAGTATGCAAACATTAGTCTGTGTATGTTTGCATCCTTATTGTTGTCGAGATTTTTCTTGTTGGTCAGTTTTATGTCCTAGTAGATGTGTGTGGTGTAAGTGTTTTGTATGTCTGTTCCCGTAAATATTCTTGTAATCCATTGTAGTGTATCTGGAATCGATGAGTATTTCATTGATATCGTTTTCGCTGTGAAGAAAGTGGTGTAATTACAAGTTATGTTATCGACTTTAAATTTAGTGTGTTGAGTCTCTCATATATGTTAGGTGGTGGTTGTGTCGTTTTTGTCCGATGCTGTTCCTGTATGCATTTTGAGAGTTAGATTTCTTACTAAACCCTGGTGCCGTCGTACTGTACACGTTAGGCTATTCTGGAATCTATTGCTGTAAGATTGCTCTGTTCACTGCATATATTACGTCTGCATGTCTGTATATATATTATGACGAACTATATTGTTATGTGACCGATATTGAGTGCTATTACGAGGACTTGTTACTGTAGTCATGTCATTATGTGACATGAATTTATCACTGGATATCTCAGTTAAATACGTCATTTCTCTTGACTAACATTACGATACGATACGATACGATACGATACGATACGATACAATATGATACGATACGATACGATACGATACGATACGATACGATACGATACGATACTATACGATACTATACGATACGATACGATACGCTACGATACGATACGATACGATACGATACGATACGATATGATACGATACGATACGATACGATACGATACGATACTATACGATACGATACGATACAAGACGATACGATACGATACGATACGATACGATATGATACGATACGATACGATACGATACGATACGATACGATACGCTACAATACGCTACGATATGATACGATACGATACGATACGATATGATACGATACGATACGATACGATACGATACAATACGATACGAGACGAGACGAGACGATACGATACGATACGATACGATACGGTACGGTACGGTACGATACGATAGGATACGATAGGACACGATAGGATACGATACGATACGATACGATACGATACGATACGATACGATACGATACGATACGATACGATACGATACGATACGATACGATACGATACGATACGATAATAACGGTTCAGTAAGTGTATTTTGTAATTAAATCGCATTCTAGTACAGCATGGGAATCGATTTTAATAAGCGAGCGTCAGTTACTTATCTGGTAAACCATAGCATACACCATCGTCGAACGGTGGTGTAGATTGTATTTGAGCATATATCTTATGAGAACCAAGGAGTATCTAAGCGATTTTGACTCCTGCCTGCAAGACGCTCGTAATGGCCAGTTTGTTTTCTAAGCTGATGTCGCGCACATATTTGAACACACATGTACTTTTATCTGACCACAATCCTTGCCTCCTGATTGCGTATATTTTCATTCCCAATCTTGCCGCCTCTGTAGCCGAGCCGATTCTATTAGAATGTGACGCGTAGATAGCTGGATCCAATCCGATGAGTGCCACTTTCTCTTTCAGAATACTGGACTGTGTTTTGCTACTTAAGTGCTCCAGACTGTTTCCCTCAATTTTGAAGAAGAGAGGCGAACTGTCTGTGAGTGAACCGCGAAATAAATCTTTCACAGCCTGCAAGTATGCTCGAACCCATTTAACAGCGCAAAATGTTTCTGTGCCTTGACCGACATACACTAGCTTCTCACCTTTATCGTTCTTGAGGTGCCTCAGCCGGAGTACCATGTATTCACATGGGCTGTTGTTTATTGTAGTCGTGTGGAACCATATATCCTCCACCTTTAGTGCAGTGATATTGCCCACTCGTGTCATAGAGATCCATTGCAGCAAAATCATGGTGCTGTTTCTGCTGTCTCTCCAATCATTAAGAGGCAGTTGGAGGATCTTGAGTAAATCATCCCTCAACAGTGGGTATTTGCCTTCCTTGCCCTGCGGGGCTTCTGCCACTGCTCTTTCCTTTGCCATTTGCACCAATGGGCTATCGGTGGGGTCGCAGTAGGAAGTAGTGCGTACTGCGCCTTACTAGCGGCGAAGTGCCCTTTGATTGTACTCTCTGCATAGCCGCTTTCACACATGTCTCAGGTAGTGAGCGACCGTCTCTGCTGTGGCCGGAAAGCATATTCGGTTGTGTACGATACACCAATTGATGAATTGCTTGCGTGAGGATGCATATGCGTCCATCGTTGACTGTCTTTTCTTGCCTTGGCTTGCCCATATTGCTATGTCAAGGTCGTTAAGTCCGACGTGGCCTGTAGTAAGAAAACAAATTTAATTAGCAAAATCAAATAAGACTGCAAGCATGTGCCACTGAGGTCTATGTATATGTAGCGGGTGTGTGGGCCATGTTGGTGCTAGCGTATACGCCGCGGGTGGTAATGGGAATGAATCCCTCGCGTGTTCAAGCACTTGTGGCCACCAAGGTCTTCCCTGCCATTTGGGTATCACAAACGCAACTCGCTTGCGTTCTTTCAGTGCGAGAAGAATTGACTGTCCTATCTGCCCGAAGTTCGGTGCCCACACGTCTCTGATCGTTATGTGCCATCGGTAGGTGATTGCCTTTATGATATCCGGGTGGACAGTCAAGCTAGTCAAGCCGGCAGTCAGTGCCTTTGAGTTCGCGTCTGCCCTTGTGTTACGTGAGCGTTCCACCCATCCCCAGAGTTTGTTTTTGATGTTGAGCCGCTGCGTGTATACATCGTCAATTATTTTGCATAACTGCGTGAAGTGTGGGCATTTTCGTGAGCCGCCTTTCTGTAAGTCTATTACAGCGTTGGCTGAATCGAAGACCGTGAGCACGGTGTTACGATTACTCAAAATGTGTCTGAAGTGTAGTGGGACCACTGTGGCTGCCCAGAGCTCTCTGTGGGTGGAAGAGGTGCCGATGAGTTCGGTGGGCAATGGTATAGTCACGTCCATATTCAGTACGTGGCCACCTACTGCAAATTCCCCCGCGTCGAGCCTCAGCTCGATGTCCGTCCGTGCCTGGAAGATAGCTCGTTTGCATTTCAGTGGGTCTCGCAGAATGTGGAGCCAATGTTGGAGTTCTTCACTGAGCTCCGACCCTGTTGAGGTGCAAATGGTATCCCGTTCGATCCTCTTGCAGTGCACGACTGTTGCCAGCGTGACTCGCGTGAACAGCATTGCGTTCTGAAGCGCTAGTTTCAACGCGATGATCGAAGCAGCAGTCGAGTGTAGCTGTTTGACTGACGCTCCGTGAGCCGAGTGAACGTCGCTTAGTAGCTGGAGGATTGAGCGCAGTAGCTTCAACCTTTTTTCCTCCGGTACCCCGATCCAGCTTTCTTTGCTGTTGATGATGTAGCCCAAGTATTGGACTTCATCTGCCGGCTCCCAACACGTCTTCTCCGAGAGGGGGAGGCCTAAGAGGCTGAAGAGTGCCTTCACGAACGCCGGTATGCCGTCGTGAGTCCTGGCTAGTTTGATTGCGAACAGGAAGTCGTCAGCGTATTGCATGCAAGGTATGTTCAAGGCTCGTAGCAGTCGCACCACCGCGCGCATCGTCTTTCCAAACCAGAATGGCGCTGTGCAGAAGCCGTAGAGTAGTGTGGTGTTCTGGTACGTCTTGCAGTTGTGTCGGAACGACGAGTAAGGTCTGCTTTGTCTTGAAAGGGGTATTGAGTAGAAAGCACGCTTGAGGTCCACCACGAACAGCTTTGTGCCCGCGTCTCCGTCCAGTACCATTTGTATGTCCATTTCTAAAGTCTCCATGGTGAATGGAGCTTTTGCTTGGAACGAGTTACTGAAACGTTTGTCGGTGCAGAGCTTTGTTTTCTTAATCCCTGCCGGGTCCGCGAGCACTTGTAGTGGTTCGATCATGATGCAGTCATCTTCGTTTACTTCCACTGCGTCCCCCCGCGCGACCATATCGTTGATTTGTTCGTTGACAAATGCCAGGTGCTCAAAATATGACGGATGATTTACAAAATTTTGGCCGGCGGCGTGCGTTCGAATGTCAGCTCGACCCCATACGCTAGCCACGACAGTACAACGGGGTCGGTCCCAAGCGCTTTCCAGTATCCGAGCTTTGCCTTGATAGCGTGTGCCGGGTCGAGTCAGCCCATGGGTTGCCACGGTTAAAATTTTCACCCAAGGTCTTGAGCCGTTCATGTGCTTGCTCCAAAGTGAAAGATGCATAGCTTTGGACGTCGATTGTAGGTGATCGTAGGAGTTCAGTCACATATGGGATTTCCTCCTGTGGTATCGTTTGTCGCGACGGACAGAAGTATGCTAGATGTCCGGTCTTTTTGCACCAAACGCACTGCATAATCCCCGCATAGTCTTTGAATATTTTTGATTTCGGCGCAGTTTTCGGTAGAAAATCTGAGATCTTGCCGACCAGTTTTGGGCGTGAATGTCTGCCAGTCACAGTAAGAGATAATGATTTTAATACTAAAAAGTGACTGAGTTGGTGTTTGGGAAAGCGGTAATGCCGTATTAAACTGTGGCTTGTTCGTTGCACTTTTACATTACTTTCCGGCGTGTTGCCGTCGTTGTTTGACTAGTCATATTTAAACCGGTGGCGTGTTGCCGTGCGAGTCCGACCGTATAATATATTTCGAAATACACATAAAGAAGAGTAAGAGTAACATATATTTAATGCATATGTACTGTTTTCTGCTGCGTGTGCATGTGACTCAAACTCGACGACGTTTGCAAGTATCGCTAGTGCAGATGTGCAAGACGTATGTGTGTTCGTGAGTTGTGATTGAGTGTTCAGTTGGTAGTGCGCTGAGGGCGTTGATGTGGGTTCAGGGTCCAGCAGCTTTCTGCGGTGTGCCCGCGCTTGTGGCAATGGGTGCAGGATACATGTGTGCGAGCACTAGATGGTATGTATGGTGGGGGCACTGTTGGGCTGACGGTTATGTACCCTGTCGGGTTTTGTGGTTGCTGTGGCGGGATCGCGTATTGAATTGGCGGCTGCGGCCCGGTTGGTGGGACTGTGTAGCCAGGGACGCCTTGCCACGCCAGCGTTGGTACCGTCGCAGTGCTCTGGTGTGCTGCGGTGTTGCCGGTAGCCGCGCCGTTGGCATTGCCTCGCTGTGGGCAGTCCTTGGCCCAGTGTTGCGGAGAGTAGCATATGCGGCACAACCCCTTGCCTTGGCTGCCGTAGGGGTGCGCGGCGCTCTTCGAAGTGTGTGCCCGGATAGGTTCGCAGTAGGCGGCGATGTCCCCCGCGATCCGCAGCCGCTTTGCTGCCTGCAGGAACTTTTGCTCTGCGTCTTCCGCGGAGAGAGGCGTCGGCCCACCATTGCGCTTGCATCCGTCAGCCGCTCTTGCTCACTCTTGTACACATTACTTTCCAGTACCGCCATGATGATCTTCCCACCTTGGAAGTAACGTCGGTGCACGGGCTTCTCGATGAGCTTGGCGTCACGTTGCCCCGTCTCTTGCTTCGCTTGGTGGATCATGGCGTTGACTTGCTCGGATAGCCGGTTGGTCTGGTCGAAGAAGGTAGAGTTGATCCCTGCCTGCAGTAGCAGCACCACCTTTCCCAAGTCGTCGCTCGTAAGTGGGCGTGCCTTCGGGGGATTCGATGGAGAAGTGTTGATGTGGCCCCCGAGACTGCCCAGGCCCGCTGCTCGTAGTGCGTCTTGTTGTTGTTGTAATGTCGGTGCCACAGCCCCGCCGATGAATGACGATGATGATGATGCTGGTGACGGTGCGTGAGTGTTACCAGTGCTGCTGCTGCTGCTGCTGTTGGCTGCGCTCCCGAGAGGTTGGTCATTGCTGGCGCCGGCGCCTGTCGCTGCGGTAGGGCTGGTCGTAGACAGAGCTGCCAGACACACTCGCACTGCCTCCAGCCGCGCTGTGATCTCCTCCTCCTTGGTAGTCGTGGTCGTCGTCGCTAGCATCTTCCTCTGCACGTCTCTTCTTTGCTGAAGGCTTCTTGACTCGCTTGGGTTTCTCGCTTGACATGGATTTCTTGCCTTTCCTAAAACCCAAACTAAAAGCACTTTTGTATAAAACAAAAAATGCAAATCTGAGGGGGACAGGATTGCTGTTCTAATCTTCAAATTTTCGAGCGGGAACAATAGTTCCCGCTTCTTTATTTGCGCAGAGAAACTCTGCAAGTGAACTCAATTGATTGTCACTATCGGCCCACTCTGTCTGATATGGTTATTTGTGAAATGACGCTTTGTAACGCCAGGTGCGTCCAACGTATCTTTCTTCAGGTTAACAATGAAAAATATGATTTGTTGCAGGATTGCGACATTGCCCCCAAAGGCACGCGAAGTAAACGTATCCGACCACAGACTGAACAAAAGGAGTCTACCACGGGGAAGTCCCCTCACCAAAGAAGTCTGCCACATCAGAGACAAAGGTTTTTTATTATTTATTTATTTTTTTCTTTTTTTTGCACACAGATTTTTTTGGAAGGGGGGTGTGAGGTGGTTGATGCTTGAGACACTTTCCTAAGAAAACTATTTGCACACATACCACAAACATTACATCAGAATCAACATCAAGCCTGGGGCTAGCTCCCATGCTAATAGGATCTCCCAATTCCTCTTGGTTCCCACAAATCATGACTTATTCCGACAGGATGCGCGAATGCGGGGGGGGGGGGGGGTGTGGTTTGATGTTTGCGACACTTTCCTAAGAAAACTATTTGCACACATACCACAAACATTACACCAGAATCAACATCAAGCCTGTGGCTAGCTCCCATGCTAATAGGAGCTCCCAATTCCTCCTTGTTCCCACAAACCATGACTTATTCCGACAGGGTGCGCGAATGCGGGGGGCAGTTTTGATGTTTGAGACACTTTCCTAAGAAAACTATTTGCACACATACCATAAACATTACATCAGAATCAACATCAAGCCTGTGGCTAGCTCCCATGCTAGTAGGAACTCCCAATTCCTCCTCGTTCCCACAAACCATAACTTATTCCGACAGGATGCGCGAATGCGGGGGGGGGAGGGGAGGTTTGATGTTTGAGACACTTTCCTAAGAAAACTATTTGCACACATATCACAAACATTACATCAGAATCAACATCAAGCCTGTGGCTAGCTCCCATGCTAATAGAAGCTCCCAATTTCTCTTGGTTCCCACAAACCATGACTTATTCCGACAGGGTGCGCGAATGCGGGGGGTGGTTTTGATGTTTGAGACGCTGCCCTAAAAAACTATTTGCACACATACTACAAACATTTTACATCAGAATCAACATCAAGCCTGGTGCTAGCTCCCATGCTAATAGAAGCTCCCAATTCCTCCTCGTTCCCACAAACCACGACTTATTCCGACAGGGGTGCGCGAATGCGGGAGGGGGGGGGTTGATGTTTGAGACACTTTCCTTAGAAAGCTATTTGCACACATACCACACACATTACATCAGAATCAACATCAAGCCTGGGGCTAGCTCCCATGCTAATAGGATCTCCCAATTCCTCCTCGTTCCCACAAACCATAACTTATTCCGACAGGATGCGCGAATGCGGGGGGGGGGGGGGGTTCGATGTTTGAGACACTTTCCTAAGAAAACTATTTGCACACATACCATAAACATTACATCAGAATCAACATCAAGCCTGGGGCTAGCTCCCATGCTAATAGAAGATCCCAATTTTTCTTCGTTCCCACAAACCATGACTTATTCTGACAGGGGTGCGCGAATGCGGGGGGGGGGGGGATTGATGTTTGGGACACAGTCCTAAGAAAACTATTTGCACACATACCACAAACATTACATCGGAATCAACACCAAGCCTGGGGCTAGCTCCCATGCTAATAGGAGTTCCCAATTCCTCCTTGTTCCCACAAACCATGACTTATTCCGGCAGGGTGCGCGAATGCGGGGGGGGGGGGTGCATGTGTGATAATATTTGTATAGTCCGCTGGCAAAGTCCCAGGAAGCAAAAAGTGATCGAAAAAGGGAGCAAAGAAGGCTGCATCCAAGGTGGGAGCAAAAAGCCGCGCGCGAAAGCTGAGCTACAGCCCCGACAGGTTGTCTTGACTAGCGTTGCATCTATACCAAACATGCATGTGTGCGCAACAGCCAAGGTGATGCACCCGCAGCTGAAGCTAAAGCTCCTGCTGCTAAGGCTGCTTCTGCTGCAAAAGCCAAAGCTGCTGCTGCTGCTGCAGCAGCGCAGGATGGAAGCACTGGCGAGACTGCAGTGTAATCATAATTATCTCGCCCTTCTGCCTGAGTGCGAATGGTATGCCAAACTGTAGGTTCGTGAATGACCAGCCCGAGAAGGGCGGCGCTCGCACCCAGGACGAAGTTCTCAAGGATTTGGCCGAGCTCAGCAAAATCAGCAGCGCGGCAAAGGCTGGCCTCTTAGGCGCCGATGCTGTGTTGCGCTTGGATAATGATACGCCGCCGGTTCCGATCTTGAATGGGGAGGAGGATGACTAGCCTGCAATCGACGCTAGATTGCTCAGGAAGACTCAGGTGCTGCGAGCAAGGGCATTCGAAATAGACTGATCCACCGTTGCCCGGGTCCCTTGTGAGTACGCGAGCTCAGGCCTTGCGCAAATCCAACTTGACCTTCATCGTCAAGCTCATCACGCAATATTACTACAAATTTGCGCCCTCAGCGTCCCCCGAAGAGCAGAGGGACAAGATGAAAGCGTATGCAATTTGAACACTGCTTGTTTTCACTTATAAACATGATCTGCGCAGGCTGGTCATCGCGTACACCGTACACGATGGCCCGGACGAGGCTGACGCGGAGGTTGCGTACTTTGCGTGGTTGCCTGAGGGGCAGTACTGGAGCAATCTCGGGCTCGACTTGGTGGTACGAAACGCAGCAATAAGTAGATATGTGCCATGCAATATGCTTTGTAGCTTGATTTCGTGGTAACCAAGCAAGTGCCTCCCGAAGTAGTCTTTTTGATCGGGTAAATATGCTCTGCTTGGTCCAATATTGCATTAGTGATGTCTTGCGCAGGCCTGGTCGACAGCTGCTGCCAGAGAAGCCGGGCACACCTGCCCCAAAAGCGTTCAAGGTCTGGAAGCGCCAGCTTCTCCTCTCTGTGAGTGCTAAGGTCGTCGATGACCTGCGTTTCTGCGATGAAGAGGACATAGATCCCGTAGCCACCAAGAAGTATTGGGATGACCACCGACCACTAAGGAGTTCTTGCACAAAGCCGTCGACGTGCTTGTGGAGCCGCATATTCGTTTCGCGAATGCACGAAACAGTGGCATCGGGGGTGAGCAGAATGACAACCACTGGCATGGCGGTGGCGGCGGCGGTGGGAATGGCGGTGGCGGCCGCAATAATGGCATGTACGGCGGTTACGGAGGCCAGCAGCTGCCGGTAATTTGGCGGCCGGGCTATCATCAAGGTGCCAACAGTTTTTCTGCTTATTTAGCCCATTCGCAGCAGCAGACAAGCGCATATTTGTCGCAGTCGCAGCAGCAGATCACTTCTTTTATCAACTACATGGTCTCCCGCTTGGATTAGCGGGACGGGTGGCGGTATGGCGTCTTGTGCGGTGGCACGGAGTCCCGAGCGCACCTATTGCCCAGGCAACTTAGTTTTATTATTTTGTTTTGTTTTGATTGCATTTTCATGCGTTTTTGCTGCCGTAAAATTATGATTTGTAAGAATAATAATATATTAACTTTGGCATGGACACGTGTGTTTGCGTTGTGCGGACTGATGTCGCGATGAGTTTGCGAACTGTTAGATGGTACTGCAGCGAAGATAAAAGTGTTTTCAACGCTAAAAAATATTAAATTTGCATTAATATTGTTGATTATTTGCTTTTAATGCATACTTAGCTTTCCTGCATTTATAACTTTAATATACGCAATCCGTACGACCTACAACTTTCCGGCCCCTGGTATTTTTCAGAGGGTCATCTTCTCCGACTACCACAGCTCGTTTGTAGGTAATTAGCCAAACGCTTCTGCAGTGAGGCCGGCCTCGACTGGCTGACCACCGCACCCTACTCACACCATCAACTCGGCTTCGTGGAATGCCGGCACAAGGCGATCCGCACCGCAATTCAATCTCTACCCAAGGCAGACAAATCGAACTGGCCTAGCATCATCCCGTCCCTCTCCTTCGCTCAGAACACCTATGTGTCCACGGCTACAGGTACAACCGCCTTTAAGGGTATGTTGGCACGCAAACCTCGATGCACACTGGACTTTTTCGATTCCTCGGAGATCATTACTGCCCGCGCCTCCGCCTCAAGGGCCGCTCTCGACGCTTCCTCTACGCTTTCGCTTCAATTTTCAGAGCAGATCGAACTACTACGCCGCGCTCGCGCTGCAGTCACGGCGTATATCAGCACGTACACAGACGTCTCCCGCGCCCGATCTGTTGCTCAGAAGAACAAGGGCCGCCGCAAAGCCGTTAAGGAGTGGAAGGTTGGCGACACCGTCACCGTCTACCGCCCTAAACCCTCAAAGCAATGCATCCCCGCCTCGTCTGTTCTTCAGTTCGACTGCCCCTACAAGATTTTAGAGCATGTCAACTCTAACTGCTTTAAACTCCGCCACCTCAAGACAAATAGGATATTGAAACGGATCGACCGCTCACACCTCTCTCCGTACACTGCCCCCACTGATGGCGTCGCCCCGCTCAACCCAGTTGCAGTGGACGACTATGATGATGACACTGTCAACTACACCACTGGTGAAGTCGTTGCTTTCATCGACCGCAACCAAGTCAAACTTGGCACTGTTTTGGACGAGGATCCGGAAGACGAGGAGGATGACCTCGTGGTCCATCAGCTTGGTATCACCTCGGACACCAACCCCCTCTTCCGCCCATCTACGAAGACACAAAGGACAAAGCTACCATTCACAGTTGGAGTAAACCCCTGACTTTTTGTAAGCCCCTCCTCTTCGATATCACCAACGATCAAGTCGTTCATCGACACATCTCATGGCGTCCCTTCAAAAATATCAAGGACAAAGGCCGGCTCTCCGCTAACGTTCTTAAGCGTCTTCGAGGTACCCTCATCACCGGCGAATCCTTTCGGCTTCATGTCTTCCAGAAAGGCAAGCAAGCTCAGTCCAAGGAGTAGCCACCCCCTATCACTCTCAAGTGGGTTTTACCCATCGTAATGGCTTCACCCGCCCCCCCGCCCAGCTCTTTTCCCACTTGAACCGTCATCGTCCCTAGAAATATTACGCCATGACCGGCGTACTCATGTAAGTCCTTGATCGCCTCTTCTGCCTGCAGGTCAACGATTATTCTCACCGAACTTGAACCCCTCAGTGGTTATATCGGCACTGCATACTTGGTGCTTCATTGGTTCATCTCGGCTTTGTGATCCCGGCCACCTAATTTTCTACGGCTCGACATCGCCTCCCGATATCATTGCTCGCTACTGCGCCTCACCTGTCCCAGTCCTGCTGCAAATCATGGATATCAGGCCCTGGCTGATCATCATCCGCATTGCGCAAATATAGACGCACCACTCTTCTACCCTCCGATGGTTTAAGAGATTCACCCACCTCTCTTTTTCCTTTTTGACACTTTTTTTCAGTGAGACAACATACTTGGTTCGTTAATCACTCATTCTGTACGCAACTCAACTCAACCGTTAGGTCTGGGGAACGGGGGGGGGGGGGGGAGCTATCAGACTGAGCACCTTAATGACCGGCCAAAACCTTTACCGTTGATAAGACACTCTTTTTGACCAGTTCATTAGATTCTCCTCTGCACGACGTTTCGACTTCTCTAACTAGTTTTCAATTTCGTTCAGAAATGATTTCAAACGATCAGTTCAAAGTTCTTTTTAGCTATTGCCATTTTTCCTGTTCGTATCACCTTTTCCCCCGATTTCCCCGTGAAACCGCTTTACGGTAAATTTGTGGAAAAGAAAGGAAAATCACAATATCTAACTTCTCTTCCGTTGCCAGTCATTTTCGCCTTGAAGCTTCCCAAGTTGATTTGGGAATTTCAAGTCCAACAACCCGACACTATCCTTTTATGACTGTTTAACTTGAAAACTCGCGACACTATCCGTTTGAGAACAGGAGACCTCACAATCTACGTTTTACATTTGATCGTACGTTGCACCCAAGCCTGCAATGAGTTCGAAATCATGTAAATAAACGAAGTGACCTCTCTACTATTTACTTGTATTTCACCTGCTCGCTCAGAGTCAGGACTCAAAGCAGCCATAGTGTTCTTATTAAGAGTTCGTTGTATCTGCCTACTTGAAGAGTTGTATACAAACTCACACGTGTCTGTTAATCAGTATCATTGAATAAAAAAATATTTGAACTGGTATACTGGGGGACTTACTGGGGGACGCCCTAGTTCGATCCTGAGCCATTACAACCGGTCCAGATTGCTTAAGGGTTATGAGCCTTGAGCGTGAACATCCTGAAGCGCAAACCACAAAGAGAAGCCAGCTGGATTCAAGACCCTTCAGGCCAGAAGGGCAACCGCTGGATAGGTAGTGCCACATCTTAAGTGGCACAGAACAGGGAAGCAAGATACTGTTGTGCACTTTAACTGTGAGGGAGTGCACAACAGAATATTTACGCCATCTAGATGCCATCTGGGCGATCTGGGGCTCGGGAAAAGGGATTGACTGGGAAAAGGGAAAAAGGGAGGGATCGTGGACGACGTCGGTGGCCACTGCAGCACCGAGGACTTTCTACAAAGGGGAAAAGGGAAGGGAGTGCTGGCAAGCACAAACCAAAAGGGAAAAGGGGGAGGCTTAGACGGAGGCGTCAACTGCGACACTGCAGCTGCTCCAGATGTCCTTCTCGCTTGAAGAGGAAAGGTATCAACTCACAACCGTGCAACAAAGGGGAAATATGAGAGAAGGGGAGAGTAATCAGTGAAGAAGCATACGATGGGAAAAAGCAATTCAAGGAATGGAGAAGAGCTGTGTTGGTGAGACTAGGGGAGAAAGGTTTAGAGGGAGCACTCAAACCTGTAAACGAACATTATCGCATGGTCCATGAAGACAACGTTACAGCCTTGCAGTCAAAAGGGAAGGATGTGCCTAAATATATGTGGATGTGGGAGGAGTTGTATGGGGATGGGGAAATAGAAAAAGAGCATGAGGAAGAGGAGAGTGTGAGGGAGGTGACGAGAAAAGAAAGGGAGGAGACATGAAGCAAAGCACACCAAGCATTGCTGATAAGAGGACGAGCACGAGACTGAAAGAGGCTGTGGAAAGACTGAGGAAGGCAAGTGAGGTGAGGGAGAGTATGTTAGCTTCACCCGCAGCACAAGAATCAGTTGAGACTGAAGAAAAGGCAGACCAGGAGAGAGCTATCACTAAGGAAGAGAAGTTAGAGAGGGAGGAGAACAATAAGATAGCTCATAGATATGAAGGGAGTGTGAAGGCAGAGGTGACGAAGCAAAGGAAGAGAGCGTTTTTGTTTGTGTATGGGACATTGACTGGTAAGGCGAGGAGAAGTGTGAGTGACTTGGTGAGTGATGATTCTCCTGACTTTGGGCAAAATGTGAATGAGATATGGGATAGATTGGTGCAGAGGTTTGGGGAGGTGAGTGCAGAGGATATGCAGGATAGGGTGACTGCGTTGCATAAATGGAAGCTGAGGGAGAATGAGGACTATGCACCTCAGTTTGATGAGTTGGCGAGCTTAGTGGAGTAGTTAGAGATGAAGGTGCATGGAACCAATGACCTCACATACGAAACGATCATAACGAGAGCTTTGAAAGACCCTTGTTACGCTCCTGAAAGCGTGAGAACAGATTGGAGTACTTGGTTGAGTACACTTTCAGTCAGTAAGAAGCAACACAAGTGGACTTTCGAACACTGGTGGGGGAGGTTCAAGAGAAAGCTGTAGACATAGATAGGACCAAGGAGAGGGCGAGGAGGGAAGGAAAGGGAGAAGGAAAGAAGAAAGAAGGAGGGCCAATTGCTTACGCTGCTAAGGCAAGTACTGAGAAGGTGTGTGTGTTCTTTCAGAGTGCGAGAGGGTGCTTGAAAGGGAAGGCATGCAACTTTAAGCACATAGAGGGAGTCATGCACGGGGAATGTTTTGTCTTTGAGAGGACAGGGGGGTGCAAGTATGGGGATAAGTGTAAGTTCAAGCACACAGAAGAAGAAGGGAAGAGAAGAAAGAAGAAAGAAGAGACGAAACTTGCTTTGACTGTCGAGAGAAAGGGCATGTTGCTGCTGAGTGTACGAAGGAGTGTGCGAAGTGCGGGGTAGATCATCCTATGACAAATTGTAAGATGATAGAAGGAGAGGGGAGGAAGAAAGCGAAAGAAAAAGGGAAGAATGATGAAAGCTCTAGTGACTCGGAGGGAGAAAAAGGAGTGAAGAAGAAGGAGAAAAAGAAGAAGAAGGACATAAGTAAGGCGATGAGCTTACTGAACAAGAGGAAGTATGGGCTGAGTGCCCTGAAGAAGATGCCAGGAGCAGACAGTGAGAGTGAGAGTGAGGAGGAGAGGCCAGGGAAGGCCTACATGCTGAAAAGCGTTGGCACGGCGATGAAGAAGGAGTTGGAGGAGGAGTTCGCCATTAACATGAAGGCGGCACAGCGGTTCTGCGAACACCTATTGGACCCATCGGACTCGGACGAGGACGAGATGGAGAAGGAGAAAGGAGGGGAAGTCAACAAGGGGCTCGGATGGGCGAAAGAGGAAAAGCCGATTAAAGAGGCGGGGGTCGGCGTGTGGCTGGGGAAAGAAGAAGCAAACCGGAAGGCCGGGGGCGATAACAACGACCGCGCGATCGGCTCGCATTCAGGCTCGTTGGCTCCGGGAGGGCCGTCTCAACGCACGGGCATCGGGTGATTAGTAAGGACTTTCAACTGGTAGGCTTATTAACCTCGGCCGAGTATTAAGTTCGGGGGAGATCAAGAAGTTGGCGTGACAATCAAGTGACTTAGCCGCGGCGTGACGCGGGTTTAGGTCGGAAGTGGCGGATCGTCATCTTCTGTTTTGAGACAATATTATCTGTCAAAGTAATCGTTTTAATTTTGTTCATTGCGTGCCTTCATTCCTAATTAGGGGGAGCTTAGGATGTGGGAGAGTAATTAGTCATAGCGGCCCTTAATATTAATACTAATTACTAGTCATACTGACATTTCTGTTACTGGTGGCTACCTTTTTAGGTATTACCTATTTCAGTCATATCATTACCACTGAGTTGTACTATCCCCAACGATAGCTCAATGGAAGAGTAAGTCGGTAATATAAACAAACACAGTCCTCAAAAAAGAGAATGATGTCTCGTTATATTAGCTCAGTGACGCAAAGACAAAAAGCCGCCAAAAGACCAGGATCAAAATGGCATTTCAGACGTGTCCGGCCAGACGAAATCTATAAATAAGTTTTTTACCGGATAATTCGAGGGGTGATGTCCACAGTACCCCCTCCCAGTTTTTTATGGCGGAACTTTGTTTCCGACATAATACGCTTTGAACTGATTTCTTTTCTGACTAAGATTCGTTTAGAGTTATGTATGAAAATACATCAACCCACGAATTAGCCGTTATAAAACAACAATGATACTTGCCCCGGTACCAATCGTATATATACTCTAGCACATTCAGTATCTATATTAAAATCTTCCTCTTTCTTCTGTCGATAAGATATTTGTGCAGTATGTCCAAGCATAATGTTTTATGGTTGAGTAATAATGTAATGTTGCCATTTCCATATATATGTAATAACCGGTCGTCGGTTTCCATAAATACATTTACTTTTTGTGAAGACATACCCTTGTATAAATCGGTATCATTTAATATTGTGTCAGGTGATCAAGTCTGACGACTATATCCGAAGTTGGGTTGAGTGCGCCCTAACCTTGCGATATGCCGATACAAGTATAGATCGATGGAATCCGGTGTAGCAGTTCATGTTATTAAAATATATCAGTTCTTGATTAGACTGTAGAGTCTTTAATGAGATCATCATTCTGGTACTAATGCGGGTCGTATCCAGGAAACACCATCGCTCACTCAAATAGCGATCCCGTAACGGTGCTGTTTCGTGGCCGTCTCGTCTGTATCTGCCGAAGCAAGAGAATAGAATGCCTATTTTTTGTCAGCTGTGTCTTGTTAATCTCTAGAAGAATGAATGCTGTAGTAACTTTAATATCTAAGTAAGGTTGTCGGGACGATATTGGATCAATGCTATGTTCGCAATCGATCAGGTCCACAATACTTCTAGAGAAAAAAAATACTTACTATAGACGCCGTTTACGCGCGCGGACTCCTTTACATGGTGGAGGACCTCCAACCAAAGTTGAGTCTAAGGTAGACTGTTCGAGGACGTCCCAAATTTTGTGAGGGATTGCGCCTTGTGCCAAGTCAAAAGGAATGTCTAGCACCCCTCGTGGTAGTGCTTGTATGGTCCACGCGGTATGATCTTTATCTGTGGGAGATATGGTATCATCCCATGTCTCAAGTTTCTTAGCGTCTTTATATACTGGAAGGTATTGTCTTACTTTAGGATCTTCCAGTGGATCCAGACTCCTCCAGAAATGTAAGACTGGTTGTATTATTTGTGCCGCAGTCGAAATTCGATTCGATCGCGTATGGCGTTTGTGAGGTACTGCCATGACTCGTTCAAGCACCTGACAAGACTGGCCAACCTCCTCGTAAACAGGATGTTGCCTTGTGTTGTCTTTCAGTGCTTTGTACATTTCGTTGTAAGCCCGTGTGAAGGCAGTTACAAAAGCCTCAAGGGCAAACTCAATGCCACTTTGGTTTCTACCTTCGAACTTTCTTTCTAGATTCTTGATATCAGTGGGGACACCACAGACAGACAGCCATGCTGCAGTTGTGCGTTTATTTTTCCACTGTATGTTTGTGCGTTCATAAAATTCCGCAACGAGCACAGCAGCGTAGAGTGTTGCAAATATGTCGTATATGTCGCACAGTGTAAGAGTGTCGCCATACTTGATATCCTGTAATGGCACTCTTTCGTGCTCAAACCTCACTTTGTTGAAGAGATTCTTCGCAAGGCCGGGAATTTCGATCAGGAGGTTGCTTTGACCTTGTCCTGGTCTATTCCTTTTCTCGTAAGGAATGTAGATGTGTGGTTTATAATAGGTTGGGTAGTTAAGGAAGAAGGACTCTTCATCATCATATGTAGCCAACTGTACCCATGTATTTGGGATATTCTGGCCAACATCCTCCATCTCTCTCTCTCTGCCTCTGTCAATGGAGATCCTCCAGTCTGACCTGCACTCGCTTCTTGTGCGTTACCCCCCCCCCCCTGTCGACTCTACATCGGCTGTATACGTATACTCCTCTCTCTCTCCTCTCCATCTCTATCCCCCCTCTCTTCTGAGTACTGAGTCTCCTGCTCCTCTCCTCCCTCACTAGGACCATAATCAGTTGGTGTCACACCAGCCTGCTCATTCTCGTCTTCCATCTTATGTTATGAGAGTCACGTCTGCTTTTTTTTTCTTCTTTTTTTCCTCTGTTATTCTTATCACTCTATGCAACCTTCTCCTTCTTCCTTTTCTCTGTTGAAATAGTTATGGGGCGTCAGGCCCTACACAGAGATAACGATAGTTTGGTCAAAAGAGCTGTTTTGTAGAAGTCAGTCTGTCGTCGGACAGTGCTTCGATACTTGTCTTGCTCTTGTGTGAGAGATGTGTAATCTCCTCTGGTTTCTGCAGAGAAAATGCAAGGAAAATGGTTCAGAACAGAGAGTGGGAGTGCTTTGCTCGTTTTTCCTCTGTCTGTGTGTTTGTCTGATGTTTGTTTCGCACTTGTCCTACTTGGCTTTATGCAAGCAGCAAGAGGGAGTGGAGTAGGTGTGGTCTGGTGTCTTGTAGAAGAGCACACAGAAGCCAAATGTGCACAAGGGCTAAAGGTTATGCCAGCTTGTGACAAATTGATCGTTTGTTTGTAAGTTTTTTTGTTTGAGGATGAGTAGGAGTGTTTGTTTTCGTCTGATGTCTGTGCGACAGATCAGCGAAAAATCAATTTGTGCTTATCTGATGTCTGTACGACAGATCAGAAAAGAAATCAGCCTTTAGCTATGGACTCCAAATGTACTATCCCCAACGATAGCTCAATGGAAGAGTAAGTCGGTAATATAACCAAACACAGTCCTCAAAAAAGAGAATGATGTCTCGTTATATTAGCTCAGTGACGCAAAGACAAAAAGCCGCCAAAAGACCAGGATCAAAATGGCATTTCAGACGTGTCCGGCCAGACGAAATCTATAAATAAGTTTTTTACCGGATAATTCGAGGGGTGATGTCCACAGAGTACGAACGTTACTGTTCTTTTTAATTTCTGTGGCGGGATCGTGTCTGTTGATCAGTATCATTGAATAAATAAATATTTGAACTGGTATACTGGGGGACTTACTGGGCGACGCCCTAGTTCGATCCTGACCCATTACAACCTGTCCAGATTGCTTAATTAAGCTCAGACTAGTCTTTATTTATAAATTTGATCATTTTTATTATAGTGTCTATGCTCATGGCGATACCATATGGTATCCAGTGTTACCATATGGTATCAGTTTTTTAGTGACAGGTTTTCAAAAAATTCTAGCGATCGAACCGGATGCGTTGTCATAAAATAAACTACAGTAATCTATTGAGCAAGTCCCCAGGAAGCGACCCGTAAAATTTCTCTACAAAACTTTGACTTGAAGTTTTTTTTTTTTTTGATAGAAGGGTGACCCCTCCCAATACACTTTTCCCACGGGAAGCCGCCACATGATGATTTCTTTCTCCAAAGATGGAAGTAGGAACGACCATCTCAGTCTCTGTTTCTCGGTTCGGGGTGCCTTGGGCAAAAAAGAAATTCGGGGAATCGAAATATAAGGACATTCGGGCTTTGGGTGTGTTGAAAGAAAAAGAAACGAAACAAAAAAAAGCTCTTATTACTGCTCGGTTTGATAGTAAGGATTATTACGAGTTCACAAAACATTTGAAGCCAGAGCCAGCCCATGAGTGGTCGAGTTTGGCTTTCATGAATGGGGAGGGCGAAGAGGTAGTGATGGAGGTCTCTGATGATGAAGAAGAAGAAGAGGAGGAGCAGGAGGAGGAACAAAAACAAGAACAGAAAGAGCAGGCTGCTGTAGAAGAAGACGAGGAGAAGGGGGAGGGAGGTGATGAAGAATTCATGCCCTGTTACAATCCAAGCCCTCATACGGCCGAGGAAATAGAGACTGAGAGAGAAAAACTCCTGGGAAAGGGGTTCGACTGGAAGCTGGGTCCACAGGCGGTGGATTGGGGAGCAGATCGACCTTGGCACAAACCGAAGACGACACTCGATGAAAAAAAAGACACTGGCCCCCTGTCGTAAGCCCTCCTCTCTCTCTGTCTTCTCTATATATTTTTCCTATTCCAGTTAGCACCTCATTCCCCAACACTTTCTCTACATGTCTATGTCTTTTTTTTAAATTGTGTTGTGTTGTTTCAGACAACGATTGGAAAGAAAAAAAAAATTCAACTCTGTGGTCTGTTGGTTTCTTGTAATCATGGTGTCAACTTTTTTCAAGGTTTTTGTTTGTTTTGCCAATTTTTTTTAAATTTTTTTCTTTTTTCCTGTGTGTAGACACTTTTTGCACTTTTTGCCAATGGATGCGGTGACAAAACTTATACAGCTTACTACATAGAGCTAGCGAAAGAGAAAGATAAGAGGGTCTCAAAACCACTTACAACGGAAGAATTTTTTGTCTTTGTGGGGCTGTTAATCCAAATCTCATTGGCCGACAGAGGTAGGAGAAGGTCACACTGGGCACCCAAAAAGTGTATGGGTACAGACGGCTTGCCGGGGGATGGTTACGGCGACATAATGGCCTGCAATCGGTTCGAGGGATCTTGAAATGTTTACGTACAGGTCCAAAAGCAACAGAAGAGGACCCTTTTTTGCCTATTCGGGGGTGGGCGGAGGCTGTCGATCGTAAGGCGAGGGAAGCCATAGTTGCGGGGGGGGGGGGGGGGGGGTCATTACTATCGACGAAAGTATGGGGCAGTTCACTGGAGAAGGAATGCCTGGGCAAATGGTTGTTCCCCGCAAGCCGATCCCCGTGGGAAGGGAATATCATACCGCCTGTTGTGTCGAGTCTGGGGTCTGTATCGCACTGTAGATGGTGGAAGGTAAGAAGAGAGATCAAAAAAAGAATTTGCACATGAGTTCGGGGTCACTGCCACCACTTTGCGTATGATGAGGCCGTGGTTCGGTTCTGGGCGCATTGCAATCGGTGATTCGTGGTTTGCCAGTTGCAAAACAGCATGTGAGTTGAAAAAAAGGGGCCTTGATTTTGTCGGAATGGTGAAGACTGCACACGCGGGCTTTCCTGTGAAGATGCTATGGGGTGCCAGGGGGGGGGTCGAAGGGGGATTTGGCGTCAGCAACATGCGAAAAGGACGGTATCAGGCTGCTCGCGGTGAACCAAAACGACCACAATCAGCAGCAGGTTATTGCTACATGCTCCACCACTTTGCCCGGCAAGCCGCGGAATGCTCGTTACAGCCGCACTTTGCCTCTTGTCCCGAGGTGCGAGGCCGTGGCGTTGTATTATAGCGCTTTCAACGCTGTCGATCAATTCAACTCCGCTCGCCACGGGTCCTCTTCCCTCAACCTCGGCATTACAGTCAATGACTGGAAAAAGGTTGATTTCTTTATTTTGCTGGATTTTATTATCACCAATGCTTACAAGCATTTCAATTTTTTCAGCAAAACCGTTTTGGTCAATCTCAATATGCTGAAAGGAGACAACAGGCCCGGCTTTTTCAAGCATCTCCTCGCATCCAAGCTCATTGAAAGCGGAAACGAGCCTAATCTTGCAGGTCCCCAGCCCCCCCCACCTCTGCACCCCTCGCTCCTGTCGCCCCCCCGTTCACCCCGGCGTGCATGGAACTGTGCAGATATCCTTTGACCCCTATGTCGGACAAAATTAGAAAAAGCAGGAGGCCGGTCGCGCATACAGCCAGAGCACGGAGAGGCCAAAGAGGCGTAGGTGCCGTGTTTGCCTGTACGCTTTTTCTGAGAGGAGGGTGTCCATGACGAGTTATTATTGCGCCTCCTGTGGCCAGGATATGCCACTGTGCAGCGGCGAAGGTCGCACATGTCACGCCTGGCACAAGCAATACGGAAAACCAGCAAAAAAAAAAACAGCGTAAGTGATTTTGAGCATTTTCAAATCGTTTAAACACTAGATACCACCTGGTATCAGGGGTAAAAATGACTTTGGGGCGGGGGCTCTCTGACAGTAAGGCATGCCGCCCGCCTTTTCACTTATGTAAATAAATTTTTCTTACTTTGGGTGACAGGAAAACAAAGTTTAATAACAATATTAATAAAGTTTTATGATTCTATTATTTTTTTCTGATCCGGAATATTAATCATTATGGATACCATATGGTATCCATGCACATACACATAGACAATAGTCGGTGGCACAGGCTCAGTTGATAGTACTCACTGGACAGTTTGTCGAAGAAAAATCATCATGACAGCGAGATTATTTAAGTTGTATTAATACTACCACTACTACTTGAAGTGAACAGCACTTGAAAAAGAGTCACTGGGAAAAAGAATCACTGGAAGATGTCACGGTGAAGACTCCTCAGATCAGTTACTAATATTAGTAAGTTAATAAAATTGTTCATTGACAGGCTAGTCAAGACTTACAAATCTACGATAGCAACTCAGTGACACTCCATCAGCAGTACTCCAGCTTTAATAAGAAAAGCGCCAACACAGAACGCGCCATGTAACTTGACTGGCGGGATCATAAGTAATAATAGCTCTACCGACACCGTTACTTCGATACGGCCGGCCCTTACTGAAGTATTAATTAAGATTATTAGTTCCATCACAAACAGTCTGTCAAGAAACGGTATATATACTGAAATTATTAAACTAGAGTTGACCGATCCAGAGTCTTTTGGTAACTTCCCTGATCTAGGAGATATTAATATCATCATTTTGAGGTTAATTGACAGACAGCAGAGTGTGTAGTCAATTGAATGCCGGTTGGTTATTTCCTCGCAGATAAGTTACTCAAGACTTACAAAGAAATCAGAACAGAAGTTGTACTGTCACGAAAAATGTCTATTTGAGTGGCAGTGATATGGTCTGAAAAGGCAATAATAGGCCATGACTAAAAACATGCCACCAGTACCAGAAAAGAAAACTTAATTAATTAATAACTATGAAAACGGTAACGAATATAACTGTGATAATCGTCAAATTATAAACTCACATAGGTAACCACAGTGCTGGCGACTTTTAATTTAAGTCATTCTAAAATCTTATATGAAACCATGACCTGGATATTACCCATACAGCCAAGCTTCACTTTTTTTCTACAAGGGGGTGGGGGGGGGGGGGGGGGGAAATCGTGGTTAGGACGGATTGTTGGTCCTCAAAAGTGCGCAAGCTTCGCACGAGCCACAGACAAATCTAATCAGGTTGGGTAGATGGGACGCTCGATCGCGTGAATCGACGACTGCTGCATGTCAAGTATTTGTGTCGACTCCACGACATTACATTATATACACAATGCATCAACTGTGTGAATTCTGTTGACTATACAATTTTCTGCAAGGGGGATATCAGTTAAATTATGTAACCTCTAGTTGCTCGCAGAGCGCTTTCGCCCTTCTTGCTCATAGGGTTAAGTCATGCATATAGAAAGTCCAAGGGCTTGTGTAACGTATCAGTGCAAGCTGCTGCTTCACCTCACGATGATTTCATCGGGAGTCAGCGCTTGCTGAAGAGTCACTTTCTGGTGAGACAGACACACTCCATCTTCTAAGGCTTCAGTGAGGGAAAGCCGTACGTTGAGAGGCCTACAAGCAACAAAGCAAAACAATTTAGGCCTACCAATCAAGAGAAAAATGTTTGAAAAATGTTATATTTACACACACATCACACAGACACATACACACACATACATACACACACATATACATACATACATACATGCATGCATACATACAAACGTACATACATTACATTACATTGCATTACATTGCATTACATTACATTACATTACATTACACATTACATTACATACATACATTACATTACATTACATTACATACATACATTACATTACATTACGTACATACATACATACATACATGCATGCATGCATACACGCATACACGCATACACACACCTCTTTCGCGCTGCGCTGGGATAGTCCTCATCGGCCAGAGCTTGGGTTATACTGAGCTTCTGGTGCTGGAGGCATACGTCATCTTGTAGTGCCTGAGAGATATCCACGTATTTAGACAGCATTCTAGAGGTGTTCCTTTACCTGTGTAAGCGAAATCTCTTGTTTTAGTTCCCGAGGAGCAGGCTTCTCCTTCTCCTTTTCTTCTACCGGGAGGGAAGCCTCCTGATTCTGCTGCTCTGCTTCTTCGCGGTTTTCGGCCTCCGTGAAGGCTTCATAAAATGTACGAGTGGGAGTCAAGCGTTCGAGAGTGATACTGGCTCGACGACGAAGGGTTGAAATGTTCATCCTACACTTTTGGACCACCAAACAAAAAAAAGTAAGTTCACAATTTTCAGGTTGAGAAATAAGAAATATGCTTGGTGAAATGTAACGAGCGTGAACCACTCGAAACTAATCGAACAGAAACGTCACAGTGTAGAACTAAATGCAAGGTAAGTAAGGCGGCCACGAGGTCTCCAAAAAAGGGGTTTTTCTTTTTCGGTTCTCTTCGTTTCCGTGCGGGCCGGCAGCTGTTAGTTCCCGCGGAATCGACACATTGGTTTCCCAAAGAATCCGATCGCAAAATCAGGTAGTTTTCGCGAACAAGTGATCAATTTTTCTCTGGAACACCAGTGCAGAGCGAAGCACAGAAACAACAGATCTAACCTCAACAGAGAGGAAAGTGTTTCCTGTGACTCAAGTGCTTTGTTGCGTGACAGTAATTACAGATTACTTGTTTCTTTCAAAAGAATCATCAAACACAAATGAAGCGAACGTTTGAGTTTTGTGAAGGTATATCACAGCAGCATTTTTCTTCTCATGTACAACTTGCGGTGACAGAATGTTGATACCAATTTA
>WBZZ01002229.1:145000-147500 GCA_019918135.1 Paulinella micropora | reverse complement strand
TGCGCAAGTCGTCGTCGAATAGCGGCGGAACTCCTTGGCGACCAGCCGGTCTCCCACCGACGCCTTCAGGGCTGCGAACGACCTCTTCATGAACTCGCTCGTGACCTCGTTGGCTAGGTGTAGCCTCGTTGGCTGGTCCTTTCCTCAAGCTCCGTCGGGGAGTGTGAAGCCCGCAAAGCTTTTCCCCAGCTTTGCTTCATAAAGTGCCCGGTTGGACTCCACAGCCTTACGATCTTCGGCTGAACCCCCTTTCAAGACTAGCTTGTGTAGGTTGAACTTCCGATACCGTACCCGCTTGCGCCTGAGGATCGCTCGACGGGGGCAGCGTAGCTTTACATAGACAGGCCGGTGATCTGATTCCAGGTCCCCGGTAATTACCCCAAGGAGCGCGCTCTTCCTTTCTGTGGGAAACAGCTAGGGGGTGACTACAATGTAGTTAAGGGCCGATTCTGCCAGGCCCAGCCCCCCTTCTGTCGTGACTACATACGATATTGTAGCAGTGCAAGAGCACAACCTCTCGGAAGCAGCCTGGGTAAACTCCGGGCCAAGAACTACAGCTGGTTGGGGACGCTGGCGCTGGGGCACAAATCGGGGACTGGCTTCTTGGTTGATCTCCACCTTGTACCCTACGTAGAATCTCTGGAACAGGGAAATCCTCATTTCCTACGCTTGGCAGCGGGAACACGAGGGGAAGAAGACATCTACGTACTCTTGGCTTACATGCCGCAAGTGTCAGCCAAACGCGAAGAGAGAGAAGCTGCCTGGGCGGCGCTATCAGAGATGGTAGCGCTTTAGAGGAGCCGGGGGGAGGTCATAGTCCTGGGCGACATGAACGCCAAACTCAGACCCCCCACGACTGAGCGGGAGCAGGGCCTGATAGGGAGCATCGACTATAATGTCAAGCAAACCGACAATGGCCGACTACTCGCCGAGCTGATCTCCCAGAACGACATGGTGGCCCTCAACGGTCACTTTAAAGCTCCGGGCTCGAAGCGTGGACACGTAATAAGAGTGCCGCTCCGCGATGCATTCCAAGGCTTTTCCGTTCAGTTGTGCGTTGCAACTTTAAACACGAAGGGTGTTGGCTGCATCCTCGCCTTCTTCTGCGGCCCCTTGCGTTCAGGTATCGCAGTCGCGGGGTCATCCGCAAGAGGTGGGTCAGATGGCGGTGTGGGCTCAATCGGCAGCTTTTCAAAAGGATTGGCTTGTGGTGCGGAGTTGTTAGATAGGTCAACGGTGCGCTTGCCGCGCGCCTCGCTCTCCACGCCGCGGACCGCCCTGAGTGCGCCGTCGCGCTCGCAGTGTGCGGCCCCAGCAGGCATGGAACTTCGCTCCTTCGCCCAATCCATGTTCAGCATCCTCTCCTCCCTCTCTTGCCTTGAGGTCACTTGGACGTGGGCCCCTGTCCCAGCCTCCACACGGGTGAAACTTAAGCTTGAACCCTGCTTGGCAAAGGGTTCTTCCAAGGGACTTTAAGCAGCAGGTTGAAGGAAACCCCCACAGAATTGCACTGCGGAGATCCACTTCATCCTGTTTGAGTCGTCTCCGATGCGTCCCAGTGGTTTCCCATTCCTCGCCGCCGGGGTCCTTGGGGGCTTGTTCTGTAGCTCCCCCTCCCCGCCGAACATCTTTGCCCTGGACAGCTTAGGAGGGGAGCGCAGAGACGTAATTTCACCATTACGGGTCATTGCACGCCTACGCTTGGTCGCCACCTTCACGGAGGACCGAGGAGCCCGGTCCGCATGGGCTGGTAGCCTGCGTTGCGTCCGCACTGGCGCCAGCACGGCCGGAGTCACAGTTGCAGGACTTCCGCCTTTCCTGTAGGCGTCGGTGGCGGCTCCGACCTTGGCATTGAAGACTCGCATGTTGTTGTTGGATTGCTGTGTCCCACACCGAGTAAGATCACCAGGGAACCGAAAACCTGATGCTCGTCCTGTGGCGGTGACAGAGGTTGCGGCCTTGAGTTGCAACCTTGTCCTGCATAGCTGATCCTCCAGTGTGATCCACACCGTCGAGAAGAGAAAAAGCTGTGCGAGGATTACACGAAACCCGACGCAGTTTTGCTCCTCACTGCGCGACAGACATGGCCGCATCTCACTGCTAGACAGCACTGTCGTTTGTAACCAGCTGACCAGACCCCCCACCAATACACCATGCACCGCAACACCCCCCCCCCCCCCTTCCCTCCCAGCCCTTTTGCCCCCGAACGATTGCTCGCAGAGCCGCAAGAGAACCGCGCAGCCTAGGGCTGGGCAGTTATGGTATAAACTACCCAGTCAATCGGAGACCAATGGGGACAGAGACAGCATATGGCAAACAGAGGCAAGAGCACATGGGCACAACAAATAAGCAACAAAACTTCCTTAGTTAGGTCTTCATCGCCGTAATCCGCCCTCTCGACCTGTTGATATTAATTCGAGAAGAGGGACTTCCCTCCTGGATAGATAGATAGATAGATAAATAGATAGATAGATAGATAGATAGATAGATAGATAGATAG
>WBZZ01002229.1:137500-142500 GCA_019918135.1 Paulinella micropora | reverse complement strand
CTATCTATCTATCTATCTATCTATCTATCTATCTATCTATCTATCCATCCATCTATCTACCTATCTACCTATCATCTACTTATCCATGCTTAGGCAGTTTCGCGGGCAGCGACTACTACAGTAACTACTCCAGCAGCAACAGTGTGAAGCGCAGTCCTTGTCGGACCACACGCGACTTGAAGCAGGCAGGCTTCGCCGGGCCCGAGGGGTCAGCACAGCGCACCAAGCGCAACCACCACCCGCCCGCGCCACCAGACATCCGCATTAAGTTCATCAACCACGATGAGGAAGACGAGGATTGATCGCCCGGCTTGTGTGTCTGTGTATTGCCCCCCCCCCCCCCCCCCCAACACACACACACACACACACAGACACCACCCACTCCAATCCTCACCCACTCCCCACCCCCCTTCTTCCTCTCTAGTTCCAAACTGCAGATTCCATTTAACATGATTTCATGATATAATGTTTTGGTCATATTATAGATTTCTCAACTATCATAGCAACAATTCAAAAATAAAAAAATGTTATATTCCAGCCTGAAGCGTTTGCAAGTTGGTGTTGACTGCACGTGAGAACAACAACACATAATTTTGGAAAATTACTGGGTATAGTTTCAACATGAAGTGTGTCACAGAGTCGACGCGGGCGGCCGCTTCGAGAGGTTGAAACAGGCACGGAAGAAACAGTGAAGACACAAGACAGATAGACTATAAATATCAGAGACGAATGATTTTTTTTTTTTTTTTTTTTTTTTACACTTCATGTTTTCTCTTTTTGTATTAATATCTCTTGATACCTCTTCCATTTCATCTCTTCTGCTTCCCACTCAGCTCTACAAGTGACTGTAAGACAAGTATTCTATTGAAACAGTGCTTGCGTAAACAAATTATTTTCGGTGCGGCACGCAGTCAGTATCTATTAAGACGATTTCAACGTCTGAGTCATGTAATTAACACAAGATGAGAGTCACCTAGATGGTCCAGGTTCTCGGCATGACGCTAAACTGCACTGATCAGGTCTTTGCATGACCTAAAATTGTGACTGTTTTTTTTTTTTTTTTTTTTTTTACTTTTACACTTCATGTTTTCTCTTTTTGTATTCATCTCTTGATGCATCTTCCCGCATTTGATCTCTTCTGCTTCCCACTCAGCTCTGCGAGTGGCAAGTATACTACTATATTCTATATATTATTAATAAAATTTGGCAGTGCTTGCGTAAAAGACAGTGTCGCGACTCATCTTATTCGACTCGCCTGCGTAGTGACGGTATATAGCATAGTATTAATAGTATTAAATATAATAACTTGAATATTTAGCGGTAAACTTCATCATGATCAAGTCACAGGCTACGACTGAATCAAGTTATTAATATGATTATGGTACTTACCGTGAATATTCGGCCCGCAGGGCATATATTAATATACCTCCCGAGCTAACCGTCCTTTTTTTGAAATGTTTTTTCCGCGAACACAGTAACAATGAATTTTTTTTTCGTGTGTTCGTTCGTTAGTTATATTAATAATATAATACAGTAAGGTGCAGTGGAAAGTTACAGGGGGGGGTCTTTGAGCAACTCAGCATGCTCGGAGGCCTTTACTAGGCTAGGGCCGACTCATTTCAGAATCCGGGTGACCGGTCCTGTATCGCTACTACGGTGACACTGAGTAAGCAAACTTGAAGTAAGGGAAGCCGCCGGCAGCCTGTTTTACATATAAAAAAGACCAAGCTCGTTTCTGACAACTACAGTACGACACGTCACTGGGCCGTGGCAAAACCATAATTGATAAGATAAGTGTAACATATGACTGAACTTGACAGGCTAAGGTAGAGGTATATAAATATAATGACTGTATTGAGAGTCCAGTTAATGACCTGGCGTAGTACTGTAGGTTTATCTAGAAATTTCTCATGATATAAAAACTAAGACTGCCATGATTAAGTTAATACCGTGACTGCCACTAGAGTGGCAAAGTATCATAGTAGTGTCCGCTCACGGTCACGGTACTATATATGATCACTGAATAACTTGATTATTGAACGGTAAGTGGAACTTGTACTACGTGTGACTATCCGTCCTTATGACAAATCCACTTGAACTACCCTAATACTATGATAAATAACGGTACCTCCGGGTAACGTCGGAAATGAAATAGGAATATTAATAACGTCACCCGTGTGGCTCAGTGTCACTTTCTCCTATGCACGGTCTACGATTATGTTACACCCCCTCTTTTCACCACGTACTCCAACTTGTTCCGCGCAAGGATCCCCACCGCTAACGCCGCCCATGCCATAGTAGTTGACGCACTGGTAGATGATTTCACCTGCCTTACCCCACCGTGGCAACAACACAACAACACAACCGCCCGGATATATTCCTAGGGGAGCGTACCGTGCCGCCCGCAACCCCCTCCTGCCCCCCACTCTCACAGTGGCACCGTGGCACAACACCACACCTATACCCGCAGCACTTGCAGAATTCAGCGAAGAGCAACTCCAACAGGATTGGGGACCGCGCCTCAGCTCTTTACAGCATGGTCCCAAGCACAACTTCAACAAACCCCGCCTTGGACGGAAAACCTCATCATTGCAGTACACATGATCGCACTGGCAATGGATTGCTGTTGACATTCAAGACAACACAAAAAATTAGTTTTGAGTTTTTGTGTCAGATTTTCATTTTTGTGAGTTTTTCATTTTTGTGACAAAAATTCAAATTTTCAAATTTAACTGTAACATTTCGTGAAAATTTACGATATTTTGCGGACGAATATAGCCGTTAATTTGAAAAATTCAAATTTTCACCCAAAATCAAAATTCCAACCAAAACTGAAATTCCAACTAAAACAGAAAAATCAATTTTTTTTGTTGTCTTGAATGTCAACAGCAAGATGATCACAGACTTGAACCGGGGCGACCCACACACCATCGAACCAACGATTATTAATATTAATATTAATTTTGTGTCATTTTTTCTTTTTTGTGGCGAAAATTCAAATTTTCCAATTTAATTGTATTGATAACATTTCGAGAAAATTTACGATATTTTGCGGACGAATATAGCCGCCCGCCGTTAATTTGAAAAATTCAAATTTCCAACCAAAATCGAAATTCCAACCAAAATTAAAATTCCAACAAAAATCGAAAAACTAATTGTTTTTTTTCTCTTGAATGTCGTCAGTAATATTTCACCCGATTACACTGGGAGACCCACGGCACCCCGGAACAACCCCGCCGTGCCCCCCCACCACACTCTGGGACTTGTACACAGCGCCGGATCCCTCATGCATCGTTAAGGGTTAATCTTCTTCACGAACTCGGAGGAGACGTCAACCGTAACAGTCCAACATATAGCAATATTAAGCTAATAAAAATTAGTATTTTCTCAAAAGAAATTAATTTTCTAATACATGGAATTGACTTACAAATTGCAACAAAGGCTATCTATTAATATTTAATACTACACAAAAGGGCCCCAGGAGGCTGCGAACCGGGTCGTAACCAACACTAAGGACTTGCTAAGCTCGTAGCGAAGCTTGTTCCTGCTCCAGCACCCTCTGCTCTAGTCCGTCCTGCTCGTCCTGCTCGCCCCCCCGTCTCGGGCTCGGCGTGTTGCCCTCCTCCACGTCGTCGCCAGGCAACGGCTCGTACTGGTACCTATAAAATGAGCAAAGCAGGCATTACATAATCGAATCATATATATATATATATATATATATATATATGTGTGTATATATTGAAATATGTATACATTTATATATTTATGTATTATATATTTATATATTTATATATTTAAATTTATATTTATATTTACATTTATATTTACATTTACATTTATATTTATATTTATTCTTATATATTTATATTCATATTTATATTTATATTTATATTTATATTTATATTTATGTACTAGATCTCTCTCTCTCTCTCTTTCTCTCTCTATGTATATATTTATACATATATATATTTATATTTATATTTATATTTATATTTATATTTATATTTATATTTATATTATATTTATATTTATATACTAGATCTCTCTCTCTCTATATATATATATAGAGAGAGAGAGAGCACATAAATATAAATATCAATGTAAACATAAATATAAATATAAATATAAATATAAATATAAATATATATTATATATATATGATTCCATTATGCTATGCTCATTTTATAGGTACCAGTACGAGCCGTTGCCTGGCGGCGACGTGGAGGAGGGCAACACGCCGAGCCCGAGACGGGGGGGGGGGGGGGGGGGGGGGGGGGCGAGCAGGACGAGCAGGACTGTTCTCTCCTCTCTCTCTTTCTCGCTTCCTCTCTCTCATATATTATATATATATATAAAGAGAGAGAGAGAGAGAGAGAGAGGGAGAGAGAGAGAGAGGGAGAGAGAGAGAGAGAGAGAGAGAGAGAGAGCTCTCTCTCTGTGTCTGTCTGTCTCTGTCTCTCTCTCTTTATATATATATATATATACATATATATATATATACATATATATATGTATATCCCCACCAGCAGTCAAGAAGCGCAAAACCGGTTCCGAAGGTAAAGATTATTAATATATATACATATATATATATATAATAGAGAGAGAGAGGGGGGGGGGGGGGGGGGTGTAGTGCATGATTAACGCAAACTTGTACGTATACTTGTAGTACGTACCATATATGCATGTATGTACGCATGTATGTACGTGTGTATGTACGTATGCATGAATGTGTGTCGGTACCACTGCGTGGCGTGCATGCGGATAGACAACAAGCGCTTCAGCACTGGATAGCTGACCATCAACACGAAAACATACATAAATACATGAATATATACATACATACATATATATATATAAATAATATATAAGTTCAAAATATCCTTGGAACTCAATATATCCAATATATTGCATATATTTAATATATTGATCATATTCAATTTGTATAGTTCGATATGTAATCAAGTTGCATCAACTGGCAACACAGCGGCAAGCATTCTACT
>WBZZ01002229.1:127500-130000 GCA_019918135.1 Paulinella micropora | reverse complement strand
CTCTCTTGCTCCCACAACCAACGTATGCTCGTCCTCAGCATTCTCAGCCTAGCTGTTGCCTTACAACATATACCAGGTTCCTAACTTCACCACATCTCTTCCTTTCCTCCCACCACACCTGCTCTATATTTCCTTTCCTCCCTCCACACCTGCTCTATATTTTTTCCCCAACTTTCTATCTCCTACATGTTCTATTTATCAATCTGTCTTGATCATATCCATTCCACAACCCATGCTTTCTCATTTTTCTAACCTGTCCGTAAAGGATAATGCGCTCATGGGGTGGCTATGTTGTCTGGTGTGTGCTTTATGCAAATTCGATTCTCTTCTCGGCACATGCTTGGCAATATGGCCATCTCCAATTCAAAAGGTAGTCTCTCTCCTGCCCACGTTTCCTATCTTTTTTCTTCCTCTCTATTACTCGCTACTCTCTTTCTACACGTATACACAACCCCTACACAACTTTCTCTTTATCTCTACTTCCAAAATCTTAACACTCGCTATTCTCTTCTACACATCTACACAACCCCTACACACCTTGCTCTATATCTCTTCTACCAAATGCTCGGAAACTCACGCCTCCAATGCTCGCTCCGTCCCAACAAACAACAGTTATTTCACATGATACGTGTGCACAACTTGAGAGAGTGTCAGCTGCGTGTGTTGTTCTCGTAGAGGGCGGGAGGACTATGTGAGTCTCTACAGTGTCTCATACATACATACATACATACATACGTAATATAACATAATAAAACATAACATAACACAACACAACATAACATAACATAACATAACATAACATAACACATAACATTAGATAACATAACATAACACATAACATAACATAACATGACATAACATAGCATAACATGACCTAACATAGCATAATATAGCATAACACAACACAACACAACGCAATGCAAGCAACGCAACACAACACAACGCAACGCAACACAACACAACACAACATAACACAACATAACACAACATAACACAACACACATACATACATACATACATACATACAAACATACATATGTACATACATACATACATACATACAGACATTCATACATACATACATACATACATACATATATACATACATACATACATACATACATACATACATACATACACACATAGATACATACATACATACATACATACCATTCCATACCAGACATACCAGACATACCAGACATACCATACCATACATACATACATACATACATACATGCATATGCATGGCATGCATACTACATACATACATAGATACATACATGCATACATACATACATACATACATACATACATAATGTACATACATACATATGTACATACGTACATACATATGTACATACATACATTACACTGGAAAAACAAACTAGGAGACCTCCGGAAAATACTTGCCTGCAGGTGCCACAGGAAGATAACACGCAAAAAGAAATGTCGGTTCCATGAAAACACACACACACACACACATATATATAATATACACATATATATATATACATATATATATATATATATATATATATATATATATATATATATATATATATATATATATATAAACGCGATATATTACACACATACAGCAGACAGAGAGGTGGGGAGGGTGTGAAGAGGTGGGGAGGGTGTGAAGAGGTGGGGAGGGTGTGAAGAGGTGAGGATGTGAAGAGGTGGGGAGGGTGTGAAGAGGTGGGGAGGGTGTGAAGAGGTGGGGAGGGTGTGAAGAGGTGGGGAGGGTGTGAAGAGGTGGGGAGGATGTGAAGAGGTGGGGAGGGTGTGAAGAGGTGAGGAAGACTGACTGCATTCGCCGAACTCATACATTGTCCCGGGATCAGCCTGAAACAAATAATTTGTTTTGAGTGTTAGAAGAAGTGAACGCATGACTCACGACCCTCGCTTTAGTTAGGCAGCTCGAGCATTTATCTTGGGTGTAGTGATCTGCCATCAGTTGTTTGTGAGTCGAGTAACACGCACACGCATTTTGCTCTACCTTGAATCAATTTTTTCTTTTGGTTTGCCTGAACTACAGGGAAGGCATTTAAAAAATACAAATCATCAACTTATGTACCCAGCAAGAAAGTCGCTGCCACAATAAACTTTATGGCAGAGTAGATAGAATACTTCCGTCCGATTCGTTTGCTCTGCTCCACGCTGCAACAGAGCACCACAATTTCAATCAGACGCATGTATACACTAGCTTGATTACCCAAACATCTGTTGTTCTGTCTGTCTTTCAGTGCTCCATCTTTCCAGACTGATAGCCGGATGGTCTCCATTGCCAATTTCCTCGATGAGCGAAGCGCCAGACAACAAAAAAATCAAAACCAAAAACAGGTAAAGACGAAACAGCAGGAAAGGAGGCAGAGAGATGAGTAGTCTGGTGAGCACGATTCTCTCCTCTGTACTGCAGCCATCTGAGGTAACCTCAGTACTAACCTCTTATACGGTTTTGTTTTTGCAACTATTTTATTTTTGTCTTCGACTG
>WBZZ01002229.1:102500-122500 GCA_019918135.1 Paulinella micropora | reverse complement strand
CAAACAGTGTTTCATAGAGGACAGGGAATCTCACTCTACCCTCTCTATTAGTTTCTCTCTTCACTAGTCAATCGACTGAAGGAGGAACAGAACACAAACGAACAAAAACCAAACATAGGAGCTGACACTGTCCTCCTGTTAATTACTACTACGACATCATGTCGACAGAGACCGCCGAAGTGAGTGAATTCTCGGAGGCAGAACAAAGAAGAGAAGAAGAAGAAGCAGGAGGAGGAGGAGGAAGAGGACTGAATGAAGGAGGAGGAGGAGGAGGAGATGAAGGAGTAGGAGGAGGAGTAGAAGAGGGCTGGGATGATGAAGGAAGATATGGAGGAGACGAAGATGAAGGAGGATTTGAACAAGAAGAGACGGGAGGAGGAGGAGCATATGGTAATCCCTTACCACCTGCCTACACGGGAGGAGGAGGACGAAAAATGATCGACTTGATTCATAGTGATGGAGAGGAGATCACAGTGGAGGAACAACAGTGGGTGCAAGACCACTATGACCTCACTAAAGAAGAGTTTGATAACAAGATGGGGGTAGGGAAGGACACCTATGTGTGGATCCCTCAGGATCAAAGAAGAGAGAAAAGTCGTGCTAAAAAGGATGTCTATATCCTATTATCAAACACAGCACAGCTCTTCGGCAAACTGGTCTCTGATCCAGAAGAGAGAAAGAAGATACAGCATATCAAGTTTGGGGACACACACACCCACCTTGAATTACTCGATGCTATCTTTGGGGTGTACACTCAAACCCTGATTTGGGAACGTTCATACGGCCCACTATGTGAGGGTTACCTCCAGTACACACACCCAAGAGCAATAGCCAGATTCCTCGCGACTGGTCAGGAGGCAGTCGATGTAACAAAAATGAAGACTAATCTGGGTTCGAAAAACTCAAGTGGCATATTTCATTTTTTTACGATGGAAATGAAGGGCTTGGAGGAGGGGAAGGCAGAGATGGAAAAAATCATTAAGGCAGCAGGAGAAACTCATCCTGTGATTGATGAGTTAGAGAAGACTCACAGAGTTCTGACCAAGATCAGACTGTTGATGGGTGCGTTACTGCATAAGGAGGCATGGAAGAGATGGATTCCTACCAAGGATCACTCTGTCCTTAAATCACTTAGTAGCGCACCACCGGTCGCCAACAAAGCAGGTGTTGACCAATATGTGGAGAAATATAATTTTCTCAGATCTGCTTCTGAATTGGTGGCCTTTATCACTCATGCTCAAAAGCTGGTGATATCTGAGAAGAAGAAGGCGAAAGAGAAGGCGGAGTTCGAGAAGACGATGAGACTGGAAAGAATGAAAGCAAAAGTGAGTGGTGCAAAGGCACAACCTCCGACATATTTGACCCCACCAGCTCCTGCCCCACCAGCCCCTGCACCCCCGGGCTCAACTACGGTGGTGGTCACAAACACGGAGAAGAAGGACAGACAAAATATCATAAATGCCTTCAAGGGGAACAAAGGAGGAGTGGCAAGTCTCATGCTATATGCCAAGACGAGCTCAGACAAAGACTCTGATGCTTCGCTTTTGAGCAAGCTCAAAGAGATCAATGCCTGCATGAAGGCTTTTCCTTGCGACGAAACGCAGGAATACGAGGCCCTTGTTACTGTTTTTGACCAATCTCTAGTCTCGGAGGGATTCGATCTGACACAGTACAAGTTTTTGAGAAAGAAGGAGGAGATTAAGAGAAACAATGCAACAGGCCTAGACGCTCAGTGTGAACTGGCGGTGGCCACACTCATTTCATATTTTCAATCTCATGGATACCAGCATCTCTGCACTGGTACTCTCATAGGATTTGAAATCTTTGAGACAGTGGCGATGAGTTTGAGGAGTGCTGTTGGCTTGGCGGCGACCCTTACGGAGGTAGTTTCCTCCTATGGGCTATTCTATGGCCGCAAGTCGATCATCCTCTATTTCTTCTCAGCGTTACACACAGTTAACCCGAGTAAGCTTACTCAGCTCATACAACAATGCTCGACGTTTAGCTCAGTGAAGTCCAAGAACTTCCTCGAGACACACGTGTTCGAAAATACGGTTCAAAGCGTTGCTCCGTCAGCACTGTTTCAAGAAGTGATGAGTGCCTGCTCAAACATGGACTCGCTCACGGAGGCACATACGGCACAGGCAGGCGGTGTACCTGTTGGCGCACAAGCCACGTACACAAACAGAGTTGCCGGCTGGAAGAGACAGAGAGAGCCAGACCTGAAAACCGCATGTTGGAGGTGGTTCGCGGGCTTGCAGTGTAAGGCACAGATGGAGAACAGAGACTGCTCTTTCAATCATGATAGGCAGAACCCAACAGCAAGGGCAAATTTTCTGAGCTGGACGGAAGGCAAGGAAACGGAAGGCAAGGAACCGGGCCTTTTCAACATGCTTCAGATTGCCGCTGCGAACGAAGGTTGGTACGCCAATACGTGTGATGATGAGGAGTTACGACAGGCAATCATTGCCTATGTGGAGAGGATGAAGGAGAAGAAGGAGGAAAGGGAGAGACAAAAGAACCTAAAGGCCTCTCAAAGAGGACGAGGAGGAGGAGCAGGAGCAGGAGGACGAGGAGGAGGAGCAGGAGGAGGACGAGGAGGAGGAACATTGAGAGGAGCCTCGAGGTGGCAGGGAACCCCTCAGAGAGGAAGAGGAGGAGGTCGGGGATATACCCCTTATGAAGGGAGAGCTGTTCGAGCTCCAGCCCCCCCACCAAGAGGAGGAGGAGGCTCATGGGCAAGCTCCAACCCGAATTTCGGTCGAGCTCAGGCCTACAACACTGCCTCGGAGACCGATACGTCATCCCACCCGGACACTACTCAAGGTAATCGTTTCGAGGTGGTGGAATGACTGGAGGGGGAAGAAGAGAGGAAGGAGAAGACTGTGAAGTTTAACCCTAAAGTCACAGTGCTTTCTAATGCTGTTGTGCAGAATGGGCCAACGCTTCCTCAATCTGAATACAAAGATGTGGGTACACAGAGACTGCAGCCCCAAGGTTGTCTCATACCCGTTCATACATCACGGTTACCAATGATAACTGATGCAAATAGGAAGGCGAGACTTGCGATGGAGGCGAGGAGGCCAATGGCAGACGTATCGCCTCGGCCAAGCAAACAACCACGAACAGACTCAATGTCTACGATCGCGGCGGGTGGCGAGCAAAAAGACAATGTGTGTACTCAAGTACCACAAGACAATGTCGCTCACATAGTAAACGCACCAGTACCGCAGAATAATAAAAATGTTAATGAGGTGAAGCAGGAGGAGAAGAAGGAGGAGTTGAAAAACTTAGAGACAAGACTCCAAAATTTGGAACGTAAAGTTCTTGTTCTCGCAGCCAATATACACAGACCCGATGCTCTGTGTTATACGGAACTTTATTGTGAAACATTGAAGACAATAATAAAAGTTGGTAATGATACGATGGCGAATATTAATATTGTCGGCCGGAAGTTTTTAAATCGATACCGGGACTGGGTGGACGGAAATTTGAAAAATTCGACTGGCACTCTGAAGGGAGTGGGTAGCCGGACGGTCATCACGGGAATCATCACACTGACCTTTAAATTAAAATCCGCACGAGTATACCGCATGGACCTTTATGTCGTCCCCGGTTACCACGGGTCAATATTACTATCGTATGACCAATTGGCTACGATGGGGGCTGTGATTGATTGTGCCGCACGGCGAGTGATATATGGAGTAAAAAGAGGAGAAAAGAACGATATTGATCCCTTCAACGCTACTGACTCTTATGAGGCTTATGAGCTGAGTCTAGCGACGGATCACAAAAAGATTGCCATCGCACATGAGGCACTTGAGGTGTACGTTCACCCCCATGTCGTAAGACCGGATGAGCTGTCCTGGACCGACAATTGGGAATCCCAAGTGTGCACTGTCAAAGTTCCGACATGCCATTGGGACAAAAAGTCTATTGATGACTTAATCGAGAAGCGAAAGGAGGAGATTATATGTGTCGCACAAAGAAGCCCGTCGTTGGCGAGATTCGCGGAAGGAGTAGGAACAGATGTCCATATTACTAACGGATACTCGTATACTATTATCCTGCCATATAATGAGAAGGCGATATGGGCGCAGGAAATAAGGGACCGGCTTATTGATCATCCTATACCGGTACCCTCTCGCAAGCAACAGCTAGTGGTGGCTTGTCGTATGGGAACTCGTGAGCAGAGCAGTGCATACAAGCGGAAGCTCAGAGACCTCGACAAGTTGAAATTGATACCGCAAGCATTCATATGCTTTGATGGTTTTTACACCCGTAAAGCTCCTTTGCAATACACGAGACTCATTGACATGCTGGTGGAGCTCGGTAAAGATGATGAGCCGGACACGGACACGTATGAAAAGACGGGCCTAGATGATGTTTCGGAAGAGGACTTAGGCTTGGAGGAGGACAGAGAACCCCTCAAGCAACATAAGCAGATGTCTGATGAAGATTTTCAAGCGGCGGCGCGGAAAATATTGGAAGAAGGAGTAGGCACGGAGAAGGAGAAGGAGCTTTTAAAAGCCAAATTAGAGGCGAACAAGGAAATCTTTGACCCTCCACATGCAGGTGGTGTCAAGCCTGAAGATTTCACTGCGGTTATTTACAAAATACCGGGTGCGGAGCCGTCACCGGCACCACGAAGGGCGAATTTGAGTATACATAAGGCGAAGATAGCGGAGGAGCTAGCAAGACAGCTGCTCAATGAGGACTTTATTGAGAGATCAACATCTCCAATAGTCTCACAACCGAGAATAGTGCCGAAGCCAGGAGGAGAATGGCGCCTGACAGTTTACTATGCTCGTGTTAACAAGGTGCTGGAGGATGAGAGAAATCCTCTCCCGACATTAGAAGAAGGAAGGAGAGTACTGCGGAATGCAAAATTCTATTCGGTCATTGACCTTAAGAATGGCTTCTGGCAGATACCACTGGAGGAAAAGTCCAGATGGCTGACGGCGTTTGTGGTGGGTACGGAAATATATCAATGGAAAGTGCTTCCGATGGGCCTCAAGCAAGCCCCAGGACTTTTCCAGAAGGCGATGCAGAAGATGTTGAGTAGTCAGTACGATGATTTGTCTGACGGAGGCTTTATGAGAAGGCGGGGACAGAAGGCGGGAGAATATGCATTTTGCTATATCGATGACATTATCGTATACTCTAACACAATGGAGGAGCATATTGATCATTTGTCCGATATATTCAGGCGCATCGGAGCTTTTGGCCTGAAGTGCAATCTGAAGAAGTGTCAACTTGCCAAGACGAGTGTGACATACTTAGGGTACGAGATCTCCCATAATCGAGTCTCGATATCCAAAGAGAAGAGGGAGGAGATTATGAATCGACCGATACCGAAGAACCGCACTGAATTGCACTCATTCCTTGCGATGGCGCAATACTATAGCCAGTTTATACCCGATTGGGGTGCAACACGGGCTAAGTTGGAGAAAATGATAGATTTTGGATACTTTGAGAAGTGGGACGAAGAGGCTTTGCAAGCGTTTCATGCGCTGAAAGATCTTATTTACAAAGACCCGAAAGACGGAGGACTGGTGTTAACGATGCCCGACTTTACGAAACAATTCGTAGTCGATACAGACGCATCTAAGTTTGCGATTGGGGCTGTATTACAACAAGAGGATGAGGAGAAGAAATTACGCCCAATCATGTTTATTAGTAGGAAGTTGTGTGCGGCGGAGAGAAACTATTGCACAAGGCAAAGAGAGGCGTTAGCGGTGGTGTGGGCCCTCAAGAGGCTCAGAGAGTATTTGTGGGGAGGACCTCAATTTACTGTCAGAACTGATCATCATAACCTGTTATGGTTGATGAATCATGAACAGACTGGACGGCTGGCGCGGTGGCAAGCCTTCTTGTCTTGTTTCGATTTTACAATGGTCCATCTACCGGGAAAGCGAAATGTGGTCGCTGATAGCCTCTCTAGGCTAGAGTTTAACTCAGAAATATCGGCGTTGGTGTCCACGGTGGAGATGGAAGACTTGTCCACTGACAAGGTGTATGAGGTCAGCCACATTGAGGCGATGGAGATGGCGAGTGGAGTCCGATATGACCGCACAGGTCTACGGTACAGTCCACAAGGCCCGGATCACGGGATATGTTGTGAGCTACATACCCAGGAGGACGCTGAGTGGTCCTATGAGGTATATGAGAATGCGAAGGCGAACATAAGAGAGGAAGAGGAGACGCAGGATGTTTATGCGGAGCCTCCTCAAGAGCGGAGAAGTGACCTAGACGATGACCCGGAAAGAATCGGGATACGGCTAGAAGATGGTACTATCCATATAGCCTCGCATACCGCATGGAGGCAATAACAGGCTCAAGATCCGGAGTTTAAGGAACTCATACAGTTATATCAGAACCCGGATGAGCTGAAGATGACGAAAGCGATCAAAGATCAGATGAAGGAGATGGGATGGAGAGATGGTCTACTGTGGTACAAGGGCCTTCACGGTCGCTATGCGTCACAGCCGGACAAATGGACCCTTTGGGTACCGGAGAGTCTGAGACGATTTATATTTGTCGCAGCCCACAATTGCCCACTTTTGGCGCATCCGGGTCGACAACTAACTCACATGTTCGTAGCGAGGCGATTCTGGTGGAAGAAGATGAACGAGGAGATAGATCAGGCGGTGGATGCATGCATCCCGTGCAAGATAAAAAAAACCACTGAAGGCAAATTTCGGCCTGATTGGCGAATTTCCTCTTCATGCGGGGATGTTTGAGTTTATACACATTGATCATGTGGGACCTTTCCCAGAATCGAAGGATGGTTACAAATACCTCCTCACGGCTATTGACAGAGCCACCAACTATGTGTGGATCATCCCTGTCAAAGACGTTACAGGCAAGACGACGGCCGAGGCGCTGATCGATAGGATCATCTCACAGATCGGAGTACCAAGAAAGATATGTTCTGATCGAGGCTCGGACTTTAATAACGAGGTCATCGACAAACTATCTAAGTATTACAGGATGAAATGGCAATATGTTACTGCCTAAAACCCGCGAGCAAATGGGAAAATCGAGCGGGTACACAGACCCCTCAAAGCCTCACTAAAGATGTATTGCACGAAGAAGGAGAATCAAAGAGCATGGGTCGAGGCAGCACCATCATTTGCGTTTGCAATGAACTGTCTACCCTCTACGGCGTTAGGAGGCTCGAAGAGCTCAATCTCGCCATATCAGTTAGTATATGGGCGTGAGCCTGATATCCCGACTTCGCTCCTTCACCCAAAAGACACTTGGGTGGATGCGGATGAGTTGTTTGGGATGAGACTTAGAGTGAAGATGGAGGCGGAACAAATAGTCAGGGCGCATAGAGAGGCGGAGCGCCGAAAGACTGATGCTGAAGGGGTGCGACAAGCGCACTTGGATCAGATCAAGTTTCAGGTTGGGGATATTGTACTGTTGTACCATCCTCAGGTCCCGAAAGGAGTCAGCTCTAAGCTGTTCACTCACTGGAAAGGACCTTATCAGATTATGGAACAGACGGGAGCTCTGAACTACAAGATCAGGGGTAGAGGGAAGGTGCAAATTGTGAATGTAAGAAGGCTGATTAAGTATGATCCCTTCTTACTGGAAGATGAATCCGTTGAGGAGGCGTTAAAACGGATGAAGGACGATTTCAAAGAGGTGCCGCCCATCCACAAGGAGGCTGGCATAGACCAAGACGATGCTTATCGGGCACCGATAGCTGAGAAGGAGGAGAGTGAGGTGGACAGTAAGGAGAAGACTGACCGCATAAGCGCGGTGGGGACTCAGTCCAAGTCTCTGCGAGAGCATAGCGGAAAGAAGGAGAAGATCACAGAGGCGCAGCTAAGGAAAGCGCGGAATGATCTTATCAACGACCAACCGAGGAAGGCGATGAGGTCGATGGGATCAAAGGACGTCCACCAGGAGGAGGAGGGGACGGACACTGACCCAAACGCGGGCAACGTTGAGATTGTCCATGAGCGATGGAAGGAAGGCGATGCGATAGCAACCATCGCATGGGTGAAAGATGCTTTCTATCTGATGAGACCAGCGGAACAACATGTCGCTGATGACACTCTCTCAGACTTATACTTGATGCGGGTCGTGGCGGTCCCACGACAGATGCGTGTCACACGGACACTCAAAATATCATCAGCCGCAAAAATAGTACAACCGATACTCCAGTTTTGGAGAAGTATGGACCCGGTTGAGGATCCAAAGGCAAGACATTATCTGCCAGTATATAAAGACGCAAAAAGTGATACAATTACTCCCAGAGACAAGGATTACACTGCGTGGACCATTCAGACACTGCCAAGAGGAGTGCTTGATGTCCCTTTTGAATTATCGTTGGGCGGAATCCCTAATAAGATCTGGGACATTCTCGAACAGTCAAAGTTCGATCTGACTTTTGTTGGTGGTCCTCCACCAGGCAAAGAAATCCGCGCCAGACGACGAAGGCAGTGACAAAGAAATTATTTTTCTTTACGCGTCTCAAACAAACTGGTTGATTGCCCACGGCGTATCATGATTTGATCATGCATCATCAGTTATCAATATGAATATTAAAAAGACTCAGTGATATAACTTGGCATTCGATCACAACATACGAGTGCGAAAGGTCGATCGACGATGATACTACACCGTATACGGGGATCGCTAGTGTATTGAGCGATGGTGTTCCCGGGTATGACCCTTTCAAAGTCCTGGGATGATGTTCTCGAAAATGAAATGTTCTCTGAAACTTTCATTAAATTAGTTTTTACGATAGATTATATACTGTCGTACCTGAGCACGGTCAATCTCTACTTGTGTCGGTATATCGCAGGGTCGGGTACATACACCTCGACTTCGGATATAGCTATTAGGACTGGCCCCCTAATACTATATCATAGGATATCCGCCTTATACAAGGGTATGTCATTAAAAAAGACAATGTACTCACGATCTCCCTGTGAATAGTAATAATAATAATAATAATAATAATGATAATAGTGCTTCTCTGTCAATGGCTGATGCATTTCTGCACATGCGCCTCCATCGTCTCACCCGTGAGGGGAGTGCGAAGAATTGACGATAGGCTCTAATGACACCCCCGCAAGGGCAGTTCCAACACTTCCAGACGGACCGGTATGTTCAATGAAAATACTGGTCCAGACGGACCGGTATGTTCAATGAAAATACTGGTCCAGACGGACCGGTATGTTCAATGAAAATACTGGTCCAGACGGACCGGTATGTTCAATGAAAATACTGGTGGCACCGACGGGAATCGAACTGGCGACAGGGCCCAGATGGTAGAACTTGACCACTGGGCTATCACGGTGTCCAATAATGATAATAATAATGATAATGATAAGAAGAAGGAGATCAAAGGGGGAATCGTACTACAGCACCACGTTGCTTGTATTTTTTTTATTAATAGTACGTTTGTTCTTGACATACTGCCGAGAAAAAAAAAAAAAAAAAAAAGAGATTGAGGGGAAGGAGTTCAAAAATCTACAAGAATGGCTGGAGAATCCGCTTTGACGTGCCGTATGAGGATATATTTATCGTCTTTTAGCGTCTATCCGTGGGTCGATGCGCTGTGTGGCATGACTCCATAGCGCATACTATTTGCAGAAAGAAATCAGAAGGTGTATGACGAAAATGCTATTTCCGTCATAAAATCGGGAGGGGGTACTGTAGGCATCACCCCCCGGATAGCCGGTAAAAAGTACCTTTTCCTGGTGACAGGTGCACCAGCTTGTTTTTCAGTATTATTTGTCCGGATTGGATCTGATGCCATTTTATTCCTGGTCTGTTGCCGTTTTCCTTTTTGGCTTCACTGAGCTAATATAACGAGACATCATTCTCATCTTTTGAGGACTGTGTTTGGTTGTATTACCGACTTTTTACGAGCTATCGTTGGGGGCATTACACGGGGTAAGGACATTTTCCTAGTTACTCTGAAATTTTTGGGACATCTCTGACTTGGGAAAAACTTCGCAGATTTGATGATGCGACATGGGTGTTAATATTTATGGACAAATGTACCATGATTTATTGACGGTTTTTGGGATCATGCGGCTTTGGATAGATATTATTAATAATATTAATATTAATATGTATTGGGATCATATTTTTTTTTTCCCGGATTGTCCTTGGGTTCTCACGTGTTTTCTCGGAAGGGCAAGTGTTACTGCGATTGAGACATACACAGCACATGGCGGGAAATACATTTTGACATGGGAACTCTACATTTCTTTTGAGATTTGGGTGCATTTACATGCATACGTGTGGGATGCCGCGGGTTACGTTTCATGGATTTGTTGCGTGTTCTTGAGTATTTTGGACGATGAGCAGGGGTTGCTGTGACGGTATGACATCAGTCAGGGACACACCACACATGTCACGACGCACACAGACGGAAATATATACAGATCTTATGCCAACTTCGGTTTTATGTTTGCTGTGAGCTATGATGGTATGGTAGCATATATATTTCTCACGATGGTTGATGGAGTGGTGGGAACAGAGCAATAACATTGGAAAGGTGGATGGTTCACAAAGTATGTCAAGGTCGTTGATGTGTTGGAAGAACACAGACATGGGGCAATACTATGATATCGCAAAAGGAACACAAGGTGGATTTGACCGGTGGACTTGGGGGTGACAGACCACGGATATGGCATGACAAATTAAAGGGGTGGTAAGTAGGGAGGACAACGGTAAGGAGACGATTGGAGGAAGATGACAAGTCGGTCTGGTGGATGGCTAGGTGGGTATGGTTTATTTCCAAGGTCAAGTAAAAGGGTGGAGGAAACGTGGCGGAAACAACGGGGGGATGACAGGGGGAACGAGTAGTGGAGTTGGAATGAAGAAAAGCTCCAAGGGGACAATTAAAGAGACAAGAGTTGCTGGGGGCATCAAGGCGAAAACCTCCAAATGGGAAATCACGACTTTTACGGCGGACGACCTCTGGTGGTTGAACCAAAAATGACGTTCTTTTTGGGGCTTTTTGCTGCTTTTTTCACAAAAGATGGATTGTTACCTATGTCGGCTATATACATGCACTTCAAGTTCTTATGTAATTATAGTCTTGGCAGGTTCACTTAATAGTGACACTTACAACGGAGGAAAAATCTGCGTAATGAGTTTTGCTCCTTTTTCTGAAATTCTTTTTTTATTCAGTAAAAATCACGCCGCCGTCTTGATCTACCGATAATGAAATCGTACAATTAAAGTCCGAGGTGATAGGGCAGTGTAATGGAAAGCCTATCAGTAAAAGGAAAAGAGTGAAAGAGATGAAGCTGGCAGCGGCTAGTGTTCAGAAGAGACTGATTGAGTCTAGTGCGCAAAGCTCCGCCGTCCACATGTGACTGAAACAAGCTGAAGTGTAGCAAACGGAGCGCAAATCAGAAGCGTAATATAGCACAATTTAGCATAATGTAGCAAGTGCTCCAGCGGGAACAGTGGAGAGCCTCCGCAGTGTCAAGGCCGGAGCACTTGAGTGCTCAGCCGGGAACAGTTCAGAGCAGTGTCAACAAATCCTCAACCAATAAAGTTCTGTGTGAGAAGATTTCAAGCATAGAACTGATCTTACTTCTGACTGTTCCTATGCGGCTTGGCCCTCTTTCTCGAGCGCGGGGTTCTTATGTCTGCCCTTGGGGTCGTAGTTGAAATCCTTGGAGAAGATAGTACGCCACATCATTTTGTAGTCGTCCCCACACTTGGTACATTTGATTGGATACCAATACCACTTCCACCGATGGTTGCAGCCTTGCAGACAATATAAACAAGCTGTGATTGCAAACTAGGAGACCATACACACACTTACAGAGAGGCGCTCGTGCTGGGTCGGATGAAGCTGCAAGAGCTGGCTAAACTTTTAGGTTTTTGCGCTACCAGGCGCCGTTCTCGTACACCAGAGGGGGTTTGAGGCTGATGTTTGGTGTACCCAACACCTCTCGGTGATCTCTCTTCTGAGATCCAAAAGTTTTGGTGCTGGGTGGCCTAAAAACAAGAGATTTTAGGTTTTTGCGCCACCAGAGCTTACACTTGCGTTCTTCTGGTACCTCAGGCCATGGAACGTACCCTGTCGACGGTGAAGGGGGGTCCGGGAGGGCCCTTCCCCCGGGAACCCCAGCCCGCAACTGTACGTACCCCACGCAAATTATCCGGCACCAAAATGAATGGCTGAGAATGCTCCAAGGCTCCAAGAGTTGTGCCGGAAGGGTTTACGCCATTTACCTCCGGCAATGGAACTTACCCTGTCGACTGTGGATAGGGGGAGGGTCCGGGGGGCCCTCCCCCCGGGAACCCCAGCCGCAATTGTACGTACCCGAAGCGAATTTCCCGGCACCAAAATGAATGGCTGAGATTGCTCCAAGGCTGTAAAAGTTGTGCACGTGAGAATGAGAGGACAAGCGACCTTGGGAAGAGTAGGGGGGGGGGGGGGGGGGGCGAAGCGCAAACGAACTGGCGACAGGGCCCAGATGGTAGAACTTGACCACTGGGCTATCACGGTGTCCATAATAATAATAATAATAATAACAATAATAATAATAATAGTGTATCTCCTGCCAATTGCTGAGCCAAAAGGCCATGTGCATCCAGTCCTCCATTCCATAAGGAAAGTCTCCACACCAATCGGTGGAATAAAGGAAGTGACGGCATAGAACATTACTCTAGGAGCTTTATACCAATCAGCCCATGGAAAGGACCGATGGCCTATGTACTCCCTAATAATAATAATAATAATAATAATAATAATAATAATAATAATAATAGTGCTTCTCTGTCAATGGCTGATGCATTTCTGCACATGCGCCTCCATCGTCTCACCCGTGAGGGGAGTACGAAGAATTGACGATAAGCTCTAATGACACCCCCGCAAGGGCAGTTCCAACACTTCCAGACGGGCCGGTATGTTCAATGAAAATACTGGTCCAGACGGATCGGTATGTTCAATGAAAATACTGGTGGCACCGACGGGAATCGAACTGGCGACAGGGCCCAGATGGTAGAACTTGACCACTGGGCTATCACGGTGTCCAAAATAATAATAATAATAATAATAATAATAATAATAATAATAATAATAATAGTGCTTCTCTGTCAATGGCTGATGCATTTCTGCACATGCGCCTCCATCGTCTCACCCGTGAGGGGAGTACGAAGATTTGACGATAAGCTCTAATGACACCCCCGCAAGGGCAGTTCCAACACTTCCAGACGGACCGGTATGTTCAATGAAAATACTGGTGGCACCGACGGGAATCGAACTGGCGACAGGGCCCAGATGGTAGAACTTGACCACTGGGCTATCACGGTGTCCATAATAATAATAATAATAATAATAATAATAATAATAATAATAATAGTGCTTCTCAGTCAATGGCGAATGCATTTCTGCACATGTGCCTCCATCATCTCACCCGCGAGGGGAGTACGAAGATTTGACGATAGGCTCTACTGACACCCCCGCAAGGCAGCTCCAAGCCTTCCAGACAGACCAATACTTTCAAAGAAAATATCCTTTGAAAATACTGGCACCGACGGGAATCGAACTGGCGACAGGTCCCAGATGGTAGACCTTAACCACTGGGCTATCGCGGTGCCAATAATAATAATAATAATAATAATAATAATAATAATAATAATAGTGCTTCTCTGTCAATGGCTGATGCATTTCTGCACATGCGCCTCCATCGTCTCACCCGTGAGGGGAGTACGAAGAATTGACGATAAGCTCTAATGACACCCCCGCAAGGGCAGTTCCAACACTTCCAGACGGGCCGGTATGTTCAATGAAAATACTGGTCCAGACGGATCGGTATGTTCAATGAAAATACTGGTGGCACCGACGGGAATCGAACTGGCGACAGGGCCATAATAATAATAATAATAATAATAATAATAATAATAATAATAATAGTGTATCTCCTGCCAATTGCTGAGCCAAAAGGCCATGTGCATCCAGTCCTCCATTCCATAAGGAAAGTCTCCACACCAATCGGTGGAATAAAGGAAGTGACGGCATAGAACATTACTCTAGGAGCTTTATACCAATCAGCCCATGGAAAGGACCGATGGCCTATGTACTCCCTAATAATAATAATAATAATAATAATAATAATAATAATAATAATAATAATAATAATAATAATAATAATAATAGTGCTTCTCTGTCAATGGCTGATGCATTTCTGCACATGCGCCTCCATCGTCTCACCCGTGAGGGGAGTACGAAGAATTGACGATAAGCTCTAATGACACCCCCGCAAGGGCAGTTCCAACACTTCCAGACGGACCGGTATGTTCAATGAAAATACTGGTCCAGACGGATCGGTATGTTCAATGAAAATACTGGTGGCACCGACGGGAATCGAACTGGCGACAGGGCCCAGATGGTAGAACTTGACCACTGGGCTATCACGGTGTCCATAATAATAATAATAATAATAATAATAATAATAATAATAGTAATACTAGTAATAACTAGGGGCTGCGCCAACACCCCGTGCGGGGGTGTCATTAGAGCCTATCGTCAATTCTTCGTACTCCCCTCACGGGTGAGACGATGGAGGCGCATGTGCAGATTTGCATCAGCCATTGACAGAGAAGCACTATTATTATTATTATTATTATTATTATTTCTGGACCAGTGTTTTCATTGAACATACCGGTCCGTCTGGAAGTGTTGGAACTGTCCTTGCGGGGATGTCATTAGAGCTTATCGTCAATTCTTCGTACTCCCCTCACGGGTGAGACGATGGAGGCGCATGTGCAGAAATGCATCAGCCATTGACAGAGAAGCACTATTATTATTATTATTATTATTATTATTATTATTTAGGGAGTACATAGGCCATCGGTCCCTTTCCATGGGCTGATTGGTTTAAAGCTCCTAGAGTAATGTTCTATGCCGTCACTTCCTTTATTCCACCGATTGGTGTGGAGACTTTCCTTATGGAATGGAGGACTGGATGCACATGGCCTTTTGGCTCAGCAATTGGCAGGAGATACACTATTATTATTATTATTATTATTATTATAAGTGGCACCGCGATAGCCCAGTGGTTAAGGTCTACCATCTGGGACCTGTCGCCAGTTCGATTCCCGTCGGTGCCAGTATTTTCAAAGGATATTTTCTTTGAAAGTATTGGTCTGTCTGGAAGGCTTGGAGCTGCCTTGCGGGGGTGTCAGTAGAGCCTATCGTCAAATCTTCGTACTCCCCTCGCGGGTGAGATGATGGAGGCACATGTGCAGAAATGCATTCGCAATTGACTGAGAAGCACTATTATTATTATTATTATTATTATTATTGTTATTATTATTATTATTATTAGCATTATCCCTGAAAGGTGTTGGGAGTAGGGGGTGGGGTGTTTGGGGAGGGGGAAATTGGAAATTGTGTACCCCACCCCCACCCACCATTTCTGCACCCCTGTCGGAGTAAATCATAGTTTGTTTCAGTTGTGTGCTCATATTCGCAGGATGGCTAGCCCCAGACTAGATCTTGATGCTGTTATAATTTTTTGGAACTCACGCAGATATTCGCGTTAGGGGAGTGTCCTGAATGCGAAATTCCTTGTTTTTTGGCCTATTTTCTGCACCCCTGTCCCTATAAATCATGGTTTGTGGGAACCAGGATGAGTTGGGAGCCCATATTTGCAGGGTGGCTAGCTTCAGACTCGATGTTGATGCTGATATAATTTTTTTGGAATTCACGAAAATATTTGTGTTAGGGGAGTGTCCTGAACGCCGAAATTCCTGGTTTTTTTGGGAGTCTTGAATTGCCGGTACCTCCGGCAATTGAACGTACCCTGTCGACGGGGATGGGAGGGTCCGGGGGGCCCTCCCCCTTGGAACCCCAGCCAGCAATTGTACGTACCCAATGTGAATAAGCCGGCATCAAAATGAATGGCTGAGAATGCTCCAAGGCTCCAGAAGGGTTTATGCCGGTTACCTCCGGCCTTGAACGTACCCTGTCGACCGTGGCAAGGGGGGGTCCGGGGGCATTCCCCACCGCGGAACCCAAGCCCTGTAATTGTACGTACCCGAAGCGATTTGCCGACATCAAAATGCATGGCTGAGAATGCTCCAAGACTCTAAGAGTTGTGCCAGAGGGTTTATGCCGGTTACCTTCGGCACTTGAACGTACCCTGTCGACTGTAGAAAGCGGGGGGGCCTCTCCCCGGGAACCCAGCCCCGCAATTGTACGTACCCGAAGCGAATTTGCAGGCACCAAAATGACTGGCTGAGGATGCTCCAAGGCTCCCAAAGCTGTGCCAGAAGGGTTGAGAGGCTGATATTCTGGTTTTCACAACCTCGGGACGCGCTCTAGGTAATAAACCAGTTGAAAAAGAGATTTACGAAGATTTTGGCAAAGTAGTGCCAAAATGAATGGCTGAGATGCTCCAAGGCTCTAAGAGTTGTGCCAGAGGGGCTTAGAGGGTGATTCTTTGTGTTTTCGCGAGCTTGTCACGAGCTCTTTTTTAGGGATGTAATTGAAATTATGAAATTCGAATGTAATGAAAGAGTAATGCCAACATGAATGGCTGAGAATGTCCCAGGCTGCAAAAGTTGCGCATGTCAAAATGAGAGGAAAAGAGACCGTGGGAAGAGGAGGGAGGAGGGGGGGGGGGGGGGTGTGCGCGAAGCGCACCGCAAACTATCCTTGCAGGTGTTGGCGCAGCCCCTAGTTATTATTATTATCATTCTTCTTCTTCTTCTTCTTCTTCAATTCTTCTTCTTCTTCTTCTTCTTCTTCTTCTTCTTCTCCTTCTTCTCCTTCTCCTTCTTCTCCTTCTTCTCCTTCTTCTCCTTCTTCTCCTTCTTCTCCTCCTCCTTCTTCTCTTCTTCTTCTTCTTCTTTCTTTCTTTCTTTCTTTCTTTCTTTCTTTCTTTCTTTCTTCTTCTTCTTCTTCTTCTTCTTCTTCTTCTTCTTCTTCTTCTTCTTCTCCTCCTCCTCCTCCTCCTTCTCCTTCTTCTCCTTCTTCTCCTTCTTCTCCTCCTTCTTCTCCTCCTTTTCCTTCTTCTCCTCCTTCCTCCTCCTCCTTCCTCCTCCTTCTCCCTCCTCTCTTCCTTCCTTCTCTCTTCCTTCCTTCTCTCTTCCTTCCTTCTCTCTTCCTTCCTTCTCTCTTCCTTCCTTCTCTCTTCCTTCCTTCTCTCTTCCTTCCTTCTCTCTTCCTTCCTTCTCTCTTCCTTCCTTCTCTCTTCCTTCCTTCTCTCTTCCTTCCTTCTCTCTTCCTTCCTTCTCTCTTCCTTCCTTCTCTCTTCCTTCCTTCCTCTTCCTTCCTTCCTTCCTCTTCCTTCCTTCCTTCTCTCTTCCTTCCTTCCTTCTCTCTTCCTTCCTTCCTTCCTCTTCCTTCCTTCCTCTTCCTTCCTTCCTCTTCCTTCCTTCCTCTTCCTTCCTTCCTCTTCCTTCTCCTTCCTTCCTTCTCTCTTCCTTCCTTCTTCTTCCTTCCTTCTTCTTCCTTCCTTCTTCTACCTTCCTTCTTCTTCCTTCCTTCTTCTACCTTCCTTCTTCTTCCTTCCTTCTTCTTCCTTCCTTCTTCTTCCTTCCTTCTTCTTCCTTCCTTCTTCTTCCTTCTTCCTTCCTTCTTCTTCCTTCCCTCTTCTTCCTTCCCTCTTCTTCTTTCCCTCTTCTTCCTTCCCTCTTCTTCCTTCCCTCTTCCTTCCCTCTTCTTCCTTCCTCCTCTTCTTTCCTCTTCTTCCTGCCTCTTCTTTCTTCCTCTTCTTTCTTCCTCTTCTTTCTTCCCTTCTTTCTTCCTCTTCCTCCTCTTCCTCCTCTTCCTTCTCTTCCTCCTCTTCTTCCTCTTCTTCCTCTTCTTCCTCTTCTTCCTCTTCTCTTCTTCCTCTTGTTCCTCTTGTTCTTCTTCTTGTTCTTCTTCTTGTTCTTCTTCTTCTTGTTCTTCTTCTTCTTCTTGTTCTTCTTCTTCTTGTTCTTCTTCTTCTTCTTCTTCTTCTTCTTCTTCTTCTTCTTGTTCTTCTTCTTCTTCTTCCTCTTGTTCTTCTTCTTCTTCTTCTTCTTCTTCTTGTTCTTCTTTTTCTTCTTGTTCTTCTTCTTCTTGTTCTTCTTGTTCTTCTTCTTCTTGTTCTTCTTGTTCTTCTTCTTCTTGTTCTTCTTCTTCTTGTTCTTCTTCTTGTTCTTGTTCTTCTTCTTCTTGTTCTTCTTCTTGTTCTTCTTCTTCTTCTTCTTCTTCTTCTTCTTCTTCTTCTTCTTCTTCTTCTTCTTCTTCTTCTTGTTCTTGTTCTTCTTCTTCTTGTTCTTCTTCTTCTTCTTCTTCTTCTTCTTCTTGTTCTTTTTCTTGTTCTTCTTCTTCTTGTTCTTCTTGTTATTGTTCTTCTTCTTGTTGTTCTTGTTCTTCTTCTTCTTGTTCTTCTTCTTCTTGTTCTTCTTCTTCTTGTTCTTCTTCTTCTTGTTCTTCTTCTTGTTGTTGTTATTGTTGTTCTTCTTCTTCTTGTTCTTCTTCTTCTGCTCTTTCTTCTTCTTCTTCGTCTTATTATTATTATTATTATTTTTATTTTTATTATTATTATTATTATTATTATTACTATTATTACTATTACTTCTGGGCCCTGTCGCCAGTTCGATTCCCGTCGGTGCCACCAGTATTTTCATTGAACATACCGGTCTATTTCTGGACCAGTATTTTCATTGAACATACCGGCCCGTCTGGAAGTGTTGGAACTGCCCTTGCGGGGGTGTCATTAGAGCTTATCGTCAATTCTTCGTACTCCCCTCACGGGTGAGACGATGGAGGCGCATGTGCAGAAATGCATCAGCCATTGACAGAGAAGCACTATTACTATTACTATTATTATTATTACTATTATTATTATTATTTGGACACCGTGATAGCCCAGTGGTCAAGTTCTACCATCTGGGCCCTGTCGCCAGTTCGATTCCCGTCGGTGCCACCAGTATTTTCATTGAACATACCGGTCCGTCTGGAAGTGTTGGAACTGCCCGTGCGGGGGTGTCATTAGAGCCTATCGTCAATTCTTCGTACTCCCCTCACGGGTGAGACGATGGAGGCGCATGTGCAGATTTGCATCAGCCATTGACAGAGAAGCACTATTATTATTATTATTATTATTATTATTATTATTATTACTAACTGTGACGCCAACTCATAACCCTTTGGTGGTAGATGCTGGGGAGGAGGGTCGTTGCGCGCGTAAAAGATCTTAAACTCCGCATATGCTGGTTGATAGCCCAGGACCCAGCAGACACCAGATTGTTATGGGTGGGGTTTCGAGGCAGCTCTAGCAACCGCGCTTGGTGTATGCACTTGCACATTCGGTGACGTCTTGCAAGAGGTTGCTGGGACTGCGGAATAACCTCGGCTTAGTGCAGTCTTGCCCTCAGGAGCTCCATCGGTGGCCCCGATCATCAGGCGAGAGACTGACACGGGGGGGTGGAGGACCTCGAACAAGGGTATTGGAGGCTTATGTCCGTTGAGGATATGCCATTAGCTGCATCAGTACGCCTCAGATATAGTATTATTATTACTATTATTATTATTACTATTATTATTATTATTATTATTATTATTATTAATGGACACCGTGATAGCCCAGTGGTCAAGTTCTACCATCTGGGCCCTGTCGCCAGTTCGATTCCCGTCGGTGCCACCAGTATTTTCATTGAACATACCGGTCTATTTCTGGACCAGTATTTTCATTGAACATACCGGCCCGTCTGGAAGTGTTGGAACTGCCCTTGCGGGGGTGTCAAGAGCTTATCGTCAATTCTTCGTACTCCCCTCACGGGTGAGACAATGGAGGCGCATGTGCAGAAATGCATCAGCCATTGACAGAGAAGCACTATTATTATTATTATTATTATTATTATTATTATATTATTGGACACCGTGATAGCCCAGTGGTCAAGTTCTACCATCTGGGCCCTGTCACCAGTTCGATTCCCGTCGGTGCCACCAGTATTTTCATTGAACATACCGATCCGTCTGGACCAGTATTTTCATTGAACATACCGGCCCCCGTCTGGAAGTG
>WBZZ01002229.1:90000-97500 GCA_019918135.1 Paulinella micropora | reverse complement strand
AGTAGTACTAATAGTAGTAGTAGTAGTAGTAGTAGTAGTAGTAGTAGTAGTAGTAGTAGAGTAGTAGTTAGTAGTAGTCAGTAGTAGTAGTAGTAGTAGTAGTAGTAGTAGTAGTAGTAGTAGTAGTCTGAGGAACATCTCATACAAAGCTGAATTCAAAAATGAACTCAAGACGCATCTCCTACACCGGCAGCAATCCTGACACTGCCTAGGGGCCTAAAGAGGGCGTTGGACACCTCATCATCAGATGATACCTGAGTGTGGGACAAGTTAAGCGTTGATCACATCCGCCGGAGTGTGGTTAGCCAAACCCCCTTGGGGAGTCACCTCGTATCTTCCAGCTTTTGCGAGTGCCACCGTTATACATACAACTGAATGGGACTGTGCTACTTTCAACTGACCTCAACTATCATATATATACATATATATATATACATATATTTCTCCCACGAAGCTAGAACCTTACTTTAATTTCATAACAGATTAATTTAATACTTTTAATGACTTTTTATCCTATATTTATTTTATTTTATTTTATTTTATTTTATTTTATTTTACTTTAATATTTTTAATATTTTAATAATTTAATATTTTGTTCTTTTTAACATATTTTGTTCTTTTTAACACCATCTAGTTAAATCAATAGCTCTTGAGCTAACGATTTGTATCGATGACCAGAGGTTAAAACTAACTTCATCAAATCGAAGACCTAACTAATAGGGAAAATTAAGAAAGCTAAGAAAGCTTACACGACTACCCTTATGGAAAAACTAAGTCACGATCCAAAAAAACGTATGAATGCGTTGAGAACATTGATCCCACAGACACAGGGTCTGAAGACGTCGCCCACCCAGCTCCGTGTAGATGACAAGGTTATCACCGACCCCAAAGGTCTTGCCAATGCACTCAACAGACACTACACGGTCGGCTCCAAGGTCAGTGCCCAAATCCCCCAAGAACAGAAAGTCAGAGAAGAGGAAAGAGACCTAACGCAGAGACAACTGCCTACCTTTACACTCAAAAGCATTTTGCAGGATGATGTAGTCGAGACACTGAAGCAATAAACAGAAACAAAGCAGAAGATATAAACAAAATAAAGCCAGCCATAATGCAAGACCTTACAGAATACCTTGCCCTGATATTAACCAAGGTCTTTAATAAAGCTATAGAACGTAACCAATACCCGGATGCACTAAAAATAACTGAAGTTATAGAAATATATAAAGCTAAAGATAGAACGCTGCCTGAGAACTACAGACCTATCTCGCTACTGCCGATTATCGCTAAGGTCTTTGACACTATACTCAACAAGCAACTGATGACCCACCTTACCAGGTACGACATCCTCTCCCGAACTCAATATGCTTTCCGACCACACTCAAACACAACAATCACCACACAAACCATCTTAAATCACATCCAAAACCTCAAAGGCCCAGGACGGTACGTGCTTGCTTTGCTTATCGACCTATCGAAAGCTTATGACACCATCGATCATGAAACACTCATCCATAAACTACGAAATAATATAAATTTAGCGATAACACCACTACCTTTTTCAAATCATACCTCACAAAACGATACCAAACCGTATTTACCCAATATGCTCGTTCCTACCCACGCAAGATCACACATGGGATCCCGCAAGGTAGCACACTCTCAACAACGCTTTTCATTCTATATATCAACGATATTATACTCTCACTAACACACGGGACAGTCTTCGCATATGCAGATGACACCACACTCATCATTGCTGCTAACAACCAACCAACGCTTTAACGTTTCTAGAAGCGCCGGTTGCTTTTCCCACATTGTTTCACACCAAAGCACCACAAAGAATGGTCAGAATTACGCGTCCGCAATAAAAATGATCCTGCTGGTACAGGTCAGCTGACCACAAGCAACGTGCGACTAATCTATGTAACGTTGCATTTTTTTGATCCACGAACAGGCAGACTAAAGAACAACTTCAAGAACAAGCACAAACTGATACAATTAACCTTGTCCGTTACTTCCACAGACATAACCTAGCTATAATACCCAACCCCACCAAAACCACATACACCATCTTCCACAAGCATGAACAGAAGGTGCAGCTCGACTTGACTATCGACGGCAAGAGGCTCCAACAAGAACGAAAGGTAAAAGTATTAGGTACCATCATCCAAAGCAACCTGTCCTTCCGTGAACATATACAATCTATTGTGTTCCGCCTTCAACCGTTTGTCCAAATGTTTCGTTATGTGAACAGCCTACTTCCCACCCATATCCTCCTCCAACTTTACTATGCACATGTATACACCCTGCTTATGTATGGTATCTCTATATGGGGATCTGATGAATACAACACCATTATACATCCACTCATTATCATCCAAAAACGTATAGTCCGTCTAATCTGCCTCAAATCATGGAGAACACCTACCAAACCACTTTTTGTCAAACTACGCCTACTCAACATACTTAACATGTATAAATATAGCGTATGCATGCATGCACACTCCCTTGTTTACCCAGCCTTTAAGGCTTTCCTACCCCTCCACTACAACAATATCCGACCAATTACAGCTTTTCATAACTACAACACTAGGCGATCATCAAAGAAACACATGTACAACGACTCAAAGACTGTTCAATACAGCAGAGCCGCACGAGCACAATGGGATAAGCTGCCAGAACGTCTGAGAGACATCTCATACAAAGCTGAATTCAAAAATGAACTCAAGGCGTATCTCCTACACCTGCAGCAATCCTGACACTGCCTACGGGCCTAAAGAGGGAGTTGGACACTTCATCATCGGATGATACCTGAGTGTGGGACAAGTTCAGCGTTGATCACATCCGCCGGAGTGTGGTTAGCCAAACCCCTTTGGGGAGTCACCTCGTGTCTTCCAGCTTTTGTGAGCGCCACCGTTATATATACAACTGAATGGGATTATAATACTTTCAACGTATATATATATACATATATATATGTGTGTATTATATATATATATCATGTATTATATCTATATATATTTACTTCCACTTTTCTTTCTCTCTCTCTCTCTCTCTCTCTCTCTCTTTTTTTTTTTTTTTTTTTTTTTTTTTCACGAAGCTGGAACTTTACTTTAATTTCACAACAGATTTATTAATATTTTTTATTAACTTCATACATATACATGTATATATATACATGTATATATATACATGTATATATATTACCTTTTTATCATTTTATTTTACTTTGTTTTATTTTTTTACTTTTTAATTTTAATTTGATTTTTATTTTATTTTAATACTTTCAATCTATTTTATTTTAATATCTTAATATTTTAATATTTTAATTTTTCATTATTCTTAATAATTTGAGAAGTAGGTCACCACCTAGTGAAATCAATAGCTCTTGAGCTAACGGTTTGTATGGATGACCAGAGGTTAAATTCTTAACTTCATTAAATCGAAGGCCTAGGCCTAGTAGTAGTAGTAGTAGTAGTAGTAGTAGAAGTAGTAGAAGTAGTAGAAGTAATAGTAGTAGTAGTAGTAGTAGAAGTAGTAGAAGTAGTAGAAGTAGTAGAAGTAGTAGTAGTAGTAGTAGTAGTAGTAGTAGTGGTAGTAGTACTAGTAGTAGTACTAGTAGTACTAGTAGTAGTAGTAGTACTAGTAGTAGTAGAGGTAGTAGTAGTAGTAGTAGTGGTAGTAGTAGTAGTAGTAGTAGTAGTAGTAGTAGTGGTGGTGGTGGTGGTGGTAGTAGTAGTAGTAGTGGTGGTAGTAGTAGTAGTAGTAGTATACGTACGTATAAGGTAGTAGTAGTAGTACTAGAACTAGTAGTAGTAGTATAGTAGTAGTAGTAGTAGTAGTAGTAGTAGTAGTAGTAGTAGTAGTCAATAGCTCTTGAGCTAACGACTTGTATGGATGAACAGAGGTTAAATTTCTTAACTTCATTAAATCGAAGGCCTAGTAGTAGTAGTAGTAGTAGTAGTAGTAGTAGTAGTAGTAGTAGCAGCAGCAGTAGCAGTAGCAGTAGCAGTAGCAACAGCAGCAGTAGCAGTAGCAGTAGCAGTAGTAGTAGTAGTAGTAGTAGTAGTAGTAGTGGTCACCATCTAGTTAAATCAATAGCTCTTGAGCTAACGATTTGTATGGATGACCAGAGGTTAATTTCTTATTTTCATTAAATCGAAGGCCTAGGCCTAGTAGTAGTAGTAATAGTAGTAGTAGTAGTAGTAGTAGTAGTAGGTACTTGCGAAACCACTTCAGCAACTATGAGTCAGACAACTCATCCGCCTCCCCCAAGAACCAACAACAGGTCAGCAAATGCAACCATGTCTAGCTCCAGTTCGACGTTCCCTGCCAGTGAGGCACCGCGGTAAGCCATGAGCTCCTTACTACAGCCCAACCCCCCACCCCTGAAACACCTACCAGAACAGACTCAACCCAACAATACACCATCACACCCCACCAGCACACATCATACACCCACACCTCACATCTCTTCCCCCCAAGGTAAACAAGCACTTCTCTATATATCATACAAATATCCGGGCTATAACAGGAAGCCACCAAACCCTACTTAACCATCTATCCAACCCTGACTGTACTCACTTCATCCCAGACATTATATCACTTACGGAATCCAAAATAACACCAGGTACACCACACACCCACTTCCAATCCCAATATACACATCCTACCATACCACCGATGTATCTGATTACTACAAAAACGACATGCACATCAGATCTCACATCACAATTTCTGAATCTAAAATCTCAAAAGCTTCTGGCGTAATCACAGCATAGAACATAAAAATAATCCAATCCACACCATATTCCATATCTACAAAAGACCACTCTCACAATCCTACGACGGCGCTTTCTTAAGAGCTCCAAAACTACATGCAAGGTATCCTCTCTGCCTCCCCACACACTAGTATCACGATTGTTGGTGACCTTAACCTTGACCTCTTGCGCCCTACCAAACAGGTATGTGACTTCCTTGCTGTCAATAACCTATGCACCACAATCAAAAATCCCACCCGCAAAGCAAAGAGCCATACATTAGCATGATGTTATCTTAACAACACTCAGCTGCGATATCACATCTGATGTTTTACCTACATGCATCTCTGACCACCACCCCATCTACGCTATCTTTCACACCCCAATCGCGCATAAGAAAAATAATAAAACCCTAAATAATAAGAGATATGAAGATAAGAAGGAAATAATAACAGAAGAAATAATCAATGAACTTAAGCAAGTTCTTGACCCAGAACTAAATAACGATACGCCTAATAATTATATAAATAAGATACATACAGGTATAAAGACAGTGGTAGAAAAGTATGAAAAACGTATAAAGAAACGAAAATGGAAACCATGGTGCAATAATGAAACTAGAGCTATGATTAAGAAGCAAAGAGAACTGTATGAAATAAAAATAGCATGCCCAGTTAAAAGTAATAGGATTAAGTATAATAAGCATAGAAATAAAACTAATAGAGAGATTAAGAAAGCTAAGAAAGCTTATATGACTACCCTAATGGAAAAACTAAGTCACGATCCAAAAAAACGTATGAATGCGTTGAGAACATTGATCCCACAGACACAGGGTCTGAAGACGTCGCCCACCCAGCTCCGTGTAGATGACAAGGTTATCACCGACCCCAAAGGTCTTGCCAAGGCACTCAACGGACACTACACGGTCGACTCCAAGGTCAGTGCCCAAATCCCCCAAGAACATAAAGTCAGAGAAGAAGAAATGGACCTAACGCAGAGACAACTGCCTACCTTTACACTCAAACGCATTTTGCAGGATGATGTAGTCGAGACACTGAAAGCAATAAACAGAAACAAAGCAGAAGATATAAACAAAATAAAGCCAGCCATAATGCAAGACCTTACAGAATACCTTGCCCTGATATTAACCAAGGTCTTTAATAAAGCTATAGAACATAACCAATACCCGGATGCACTAAAAATAACTGAAGTTATAGAAATATATAAAGCTAAAGATAGAACGCTGCCTGAGAACTACAGACCTATCTCGCTACTGCCGATTATCGCTAAGGTCTTTGACACTATACTCAACAAGCAACTGATGACCCACCTTACCAGGTAGGTCTTTGACACTATACTCAACAAGCAACTGATGACCCACCTTACCAGGTACGACATCCTCTCCCGAACTCAATATGCTTTCCGACCACATTCGAACACAACAATCACCACGCAAACCATCTTAAATAACATCCAAAACCTCAAAGGCCCAGGACGGTATGTGCTTGCTTTATTTATCGACCTATCGAAAGCTTATGACACCATCGATCATGAAACACTCATCCATAAACTACAAAATATCATAAATTTTAGCGATAACACTACTACTTTTTTCAAATCATACCTCACAAGACGATACCAAACCGTATTTACCCAATATGCTCGTTCCTACCCACGCAAGATCACACATGGGATCCCGCAAGGTAGCACACTCTCAACAACGCTTTTCATTCTATACATCAACGATATTATACTATCACTAACACACGGGACAGTCTTCGCATATGCAGATGACACCACACTCATCATTGCTGCTAACAACCAACCAACGCTTTAACGTTTCTAGAAGCGCCGGTTGCTTTTCCCACATTGTTTCACACCAAAGCACCACAAAGAATGGTCAGAATTACGCGTCCGCAATAAAAATGATCCTGCTGGTACAGGTCAGCTGACCACAAGCAACGTGCGACTAATCTATGTAACGTTGCATTTTTTTGATCCACGAACAGGCAGACTAAAGAACAACTTCAAGAACAAGCACAAACTGATACAATTAACCTTGTCCGTTACTTCCACAGACATAACCTAGCTATAATACCCAACCCCACCAAAACCACATACACCATCTTCCACAAGCATGAACAGAAGGTGCAGCTCGACTTGACTATCGACGGCAAGAGGCTCCAACAAGAACGAAAGGTAAAAGTATTAGGTACCATCATCCAAAGCAACCTGTCCTTCCGTGAACATATACAATCTATTGTGTTCCGCCTTCAACCGTTTGTCCAAATGTTTGGTTATGTGAACAGCCTACTTCCCACCCATATCCTCCTCCAACTTTACTATGCACATGTATACCCCCTGCTTATGTATGGTATCTCTATATGGGGATCTGATGAATACAACACCATTATACATCCACTCATTATCATCCAAAAACGTATAGTCCGTCTGATCTGCCTCAAATCATGGAGAACACCTACCAAACCACTTTTTGTCAAACTACGCCTACTCAACATACTTAACATGTATAAATATAGCGTATGCATGCATGCACACTCCCTTGTTTACCCAGCCTTTAAGGCTTTCCTACCCCTCCACTACAACAATATCCGACCAATTACAGCTGTTCATAACTACAACACTAGGCGATCATCAAAGAAACACATGCACAACGACTCAAAGACTGGTCAATACAGCAGAGCCGCACAAGCACAATGGGATAAGCTGCCAGAACATC
>WBZZ01002229.1:67500-70000 GCA_019918135.1 Paulinella micropora | reverse complement strand
AAGCAAGCGAGATCGTTGTATCGTTCGAACCTTGTCAGTGACTCTGCTGCTAAAAGACGGGGGTCAAAGGCAGCCAAACTTCCGCGGTATTTGTGGCAATTTCAAGGAAATTTTGCACATTATCCTCTTTCCAATCTCTTGCCAGCTTCGAAGATAGAGTGCGGGTCTATCTATCTATCCATCTATCTATCTATCTATCTATCTATCTGTCTGTCTGTCTATCTATCTATCTATCTATCTGTCTGTCTATCTATCTATCTATCTATCTCTATCTATCTATCTCTATCTGTCTATCTATCTATCTATCTATCTATCTCTCTCTCTCTCTCTCTCTCTCTCTATATATATATATATATATATATATATATATGTACGTATACTGGACTGTGTTTTGCAGGGCAGGCCCGTCAAGCTGCCTGGCGCCGGACTGGCCACACAGGTTACATAGTAGATAGATAGATAGATAGATAGATAGATAGATAGATAGATAGATAGATAGATAGATAGATAGATAGATAGATAGATAGATAGATACATAGAGATAGATAGATAGATAGATAGATAGATAGATAGATAGATAGATAGATAGATAGATAGATAGATAGATAGATAGATAGATAGATATGTTTAATGTTTAATCTATGGGCGTGGCTTAGCTTGAAAAGCCATGGCCTCCTATACTACCCCCGGACAAGAACTTTCAGCACCGGCCAAGCTGCACATCAACCACTGTCTCGCTGTGGTTGGTGTCTGTGCCCAGTTCAAGCCGAAAGGTAGCCGAGCCCTTTTGAACTATACGGGACAACACTAGAACACTCCCCAGGAGCGCGTGCCCTAAGGAGATGATGCCATGAGCAAGTCGAAGTTTCAGGAGTTCACGCTCGTTGTGAGTTACCTTTCTACAACCCCGACTTCATCAGCCCTTTGCATCACGCCCCGACTTCATCAGCCATGGTCAGGAGTTGGTTGCCTGTTTAGCCCTTGCGCTGCGCGCGATTAACGGCGGACACAAAATCGTCACTGTAGGAGATAGTTAGATCTGAACCCTAGGCTGAGTTGCCAGTGGCAGAGACCGTCTCCAGGGATAGATAGATAGATAGATAGATAGATAGATAGATAGATAGATAGATAGATAGATAGATAGATAGATAGATAGCTGCTCTCCCCTACCCCGAGCTTGTTCTGTGCTGCTGCCAAGAGATGTTCCTACTTCAGTACAAGCAGCCATGGTTTCCAGCGCTTCGTTCTCAGTCAATATTTGTGCGTCCAGACCCTGTGTCCTAGCTCACTAGAACAAACTTCGTCAGAGCTTTCAAACGAGCTACTACAAAAGCGATGACAAGAAGAATGTTCTGAGAACGAAGTGCTTGAAGTGATTGCTGATTGTACGTAATAAGAAGTAGGTAGATATGATGTTGGCTGCTTTTTTTGTGCAGATGGCGCTGCTGATCAGCCGCTCCGCCTCGCACATCTGGAGAGACAGCACACTGCTGGCCTTCACTTACCTGCTAGCCGTAATACACGTTAAAACCCCCGGCACAAACACACAGACACACAAGCGCACACACACACACACACACAAACGCACGCACACACATACACACACACACACCACAGACACACAGCATGCTGCTGGCATTCACCTAGATGCTAGCCGTAACCACCCCAACTACCCCCCCTTTTCTTTCACCCTCGCCTCATGCAATGTTTATGTTATTATTCATTTACTTCTTTCTTGATTTATTATCCATCAGTATATATATATGTATGTATTTCTGTTGGCTAGCTGTTGTCTGCACTGGTGCTGGGGCTTATTTTCTGGGACCTGGACTCAACTTTCTCAGGCACACAGGTCACTCAGCACCTCTCCACCTTGTCAGCCACACACACACCACTTTCTTCTCACTTCAGGTCAGCCACCATACAGGCCACTTTCTTGCCACATCCCACCAACACCGTCATCATCACCACATGACTACGATCACATGACTATGATTGCGTGTGCCGGACCGTGCGGGTTTTTTGCTCTTCGTGATCTTTTTCTTCTCCTTCATCATCATCGTCATCATCACTACTCTTGTATCCTTGTTTGGTTAGGACCGTGCTGGTTTTTTGTTCTTCGTCATCTTTTTCTTCTCGTTGGGGTCGCTATCTCTGCTGAGCCAGCACCTGGAGGAGAAACACCGCTTCCTCAACGAACGAGACGCAGGGTAAACAACAACAACAACAACAACAACAACAAACACACACACAGAAACACCGCTTCCTCAAGAACACGACGCAGGGTCTCAATACAAGATGGAGTTAGAGTTAGAGTTAGGGTTAGGATTAGGATTAGGAGAAACACAGCTTCTTCAACGAACGAGAGACGCAGGTTCAACAACAACAACAACAACAACAACAAACAGACACACATACACGCATACACAGACAGAATCACCGCTTCTTCAACGATAGAGACGCCTGGTGTCAATATAAGCCACGGCTAGGGCTAGGGCTA
>WBZZ01002229.1:20000-62500 GCA_019918135.1 Paulinella micropora | reverse complement strand
TTTGCCAACCTCGATGCATGCATTGAAATTTCAATACATGCATTGAAAAAATCTGATTCATTTTGATGCATGCATTGAAAATTTTCAAATCATTATTTCAATGCATGCATTGAAATTTCAATGCATGCATTCAAAATTTTCAATGCATGCATTGAAAATTTTTCAATGCATGCATTGAAAAATTATCAATGCAGTGTATTGAACCTGTACTGGATCGTAGTGAAAGACACATACACGTACGATTTCGATCATATATATATCATAGCCTACGTTCGCGATCATCTTGCTTACCCCTGTTCAAGCTCACGTTCTCTATAATTTCCAGTTCAATCAAGAGCTCACCCCTGCACAGAGAGCCAACCTCGCGCCGCGCGATCGGATCCGGAGGTTTGCTGGTTTTGTTTGAGTGATTCATGTCAGTGGTCAGCCAGCCATGTTAACGTTTGTGAGGTTTGAAAATATATCATATTTTTCTTCTTTGTGTTTAAGGCCCAAGATCTCGGCTGCGTGATCAGGGAGAACATGCCTGAATCAGCTGCAGTACTAGTGATCAGATTTTTGCGCATGCTTACTTAGATTAAAGCTTGCATCGCGCGCGCGCGCCCTTCATGTCCTTCTCAATTGCAACTTCAGAGATAACGAGCACTCGCACATTTTGTGCCTGCACACTCTCACTTGCACCCTCAACTACAAAAACTGCGCATGCAGCTGCAGCTGGAGGCGCCACCAGCATATGCATCGATATCCTGCGTAGCCGCATGGAGAACTTTTTAATTTAATTTGTCACGATCGCGACCCTCAGATATCGATCTTTAATTTTCTTAAGAGCGTTGCGAAGCAAACCTCAGCACTAGTACTGTATCGATCGCGAGGCACTCGCTTATTGACCCCATGGCCATGCGATTCGACGTCGACGTCCGGCACGTATGCGCGTACGCGTTGAGCAGACCCTGTACACACACATGTTAACGTTAACGTTGCTAGTACTGTTGCTGGTAATATTAATTATACTAGTTATAACTCTAGCTCACAGTCGAAGCAATATTAATTATAATATTATAATATTAATTAATATTAATATTAATGTTATAATTAATTATAATTAACGTTAAACGTTAACGTTGCGCATGCGCCTCCTTCTGAGTAGTCTGAGTCCCAAGGCCAAAAGATCAAACCTCGCGGTGCGGAAGTGAAGATTGCTTACAACTTCTTGTCCAATCTAATCGAGGACATTGTTTATGACCGTGCGAGAATGTACCCAGCCGGAGCAGCCCTTGACTCTAGTGACTGGGACTACTATAGGTACCACTATAGCACAGTTATCTTTTATATAAAATAAGGCTATTTTTATATAAATTCGTCTTACTATTAATTTCAACAAAAATAGACATAATTTTATCCAAATTAAATATAACAATCATTAAGCCTTAAATAGTCCATATTTGAATTTCTCTCAAACTCTAAAAAAAGATAACTTATCTATCTTTTTTCAAATCAACACGAAGAGACATTAAAACCTGTTTCTAAGTTTTCACTGCTGTGCTGAACTTAGTTATCTTTTTTGAAAAAATTAAAAGTCCTCCCTATTGCGAGTTTGATTATTTTGTATTTAAATAAATAAAAATTATATTATATAATATAAATGGGTAGAAAACCTACATATACTGCAGAGGAGGCAAGGGCGAAACACGCTGAACGCATGAGAGAATATCAGAGAAGACATAAAGAGAAAGCACTTATGAGAGCAAAAGAATATTATCAAAAAAACAAGGCAGACATACTGAGAAAATCAAAAGAGAAAAGAGAAAAAATCAAGGCTGACCTTATTAGGCTCCAGAGTATTGTTGGCCAAATTGAGACCTGAAAAAATTAATTTCATATTAAAGATAATATAATATTTTATATATACATATATTTTTATATATAAATAAAAAATAGTGTTTGGAAAAATTATATTCCAATCAATATATGTCGAACACCATTGACTACGGGGGGCACACATGGAACCTAGACAAACTCAGAGAGGCGAATATAACATTCCAAATAAGGCAAAACAAGTTGTATGTAAAAAAGCCTAATGGTAGTAGGTTTTACGACATAACAACTACAAGGGGAGCACTATCCAACCCTGAAAGGTTTTATTCTGAACCTGAGCGAAAACAAAGGGAACGAAAATATGTAGAGCCACAAGTAATTGAGTTCAATGGCTATAAACTGATAAGGATAGACACTGAACACAAACTACCTGTGGGGCAATCTGTATATACTATAAAATTAAGTAAATCAATGTCTCAAAAAGTGAAAAAGTTTCCATTAGAGGGTATCATAGGAATGATCGGATCTATAATTGAAGACTTTAAAACACTTTACAAAGACAATGACTTAATACAAATACGTATTAGTGCTATTCCTTCAACTTGGAATGTACAAAACCAAAAATTAATAAAAGTAAAAGATTTCACTTTAGAAGATATACTGACTAGATTAGAATCTATACTGCAATCAAACGACGAAAACTATATGGACGAAGAAGGAGCGACAATGGAACTTATTGATTTTAATTTTGTGGGTGTAAGGATGCCAGAAGGAGGAGTAAGATTGAAGGCAATAACAGAAACAGACAAGTATAAAAAGAAAGGTGTAATACGAATAAACAATGACGACAACATATGTTTGGCAAGGGCAATAGTTGTAGCAAAGGCAAAAATAGAAAAGCATCAAAAGTATTCACAAATCAAGGACGGACGCAGAATCCAAGACGAACTGGCGAACAAACTACATGAGGAGGCTGGTGTCATGAAAGATTTGTGCGGGCTTTCTGAAATTAGTGAGTTTGCTAGACATATAGACTACAACATAGTTATTGTTGAATATCCAGACAAAATCGTATATAAGACTGAGATGAAGGACAAAAAATATATATACATACTAAAAACAATGAACCATTACGACACCAGAACAAGTATGAAAGCGTTCTTATCAAAACAAAACTTTTGCGAGAAATGTATGAAGGGATACGAACATAATCACGCATGTGAATTCAAATGTAATATATGTCTAACCGAAGGATGTAAAGGATATGACAATATTTCAAAATGGAAAACGTGTAATGAGTGTAATAGAAAGTTTCCTAATGATGAATGTTTCAACAATCATAAACAAAATGAGTTGTGTGATGTAAAGAAAAAATGTATCACATGTGCTAAGACATACAAAGGAGAACATAAATGCGGATATGAAAAATGTAGGAACTGCAAAGAACTAAAACCTTTATGGCACCAATGTGAGATAAAGAAAAAAGTCATACATGCACCATCAACAAAATATGTATTCTTTGATTTTGAAGCAAATCAAGAGACAGGAATTCACATTATCAATCATTCAGAAAGTCAATATTTCAACGACAGCACCCCTATTATACATAAAACCATTGAACAATTCTGTGAGTGGGCGTTGGGTGTAAAACATAAGGGTTATACATTCATAGCACATAATGCGCGGGGGTATGATTGTCAATTTGTGCTAAAATGGTTAATTGAAAAAGGCATAACTCCATTTGTAATCTATGAAGGTGGAAAAATAATGATGATGTCTATTGGTAATGGAAAAGAACAGATTAGATTTATAGATAGTCTATCTTTCCTTACTATGCTTTTATCTGATTTTCCTGATACATTTGGACTTACAGAATTAAAGAAAGGATATTTTCCTCACTTTTTCAATAAAACAGACAACCAATCATACATAGGGAATATGCCAGACAAAGATGACTATGGTTATAACTCATTTTCAAAGAAGAAAAGAGATGATTTTCTAAAGTGGTATGATAAACAAAAAAGCAAAGTATTTGATTTCAATAAAGAAATGATTGAATATTGTCATAGTGATGTATATATACTAAGACGGGGGTGTATTGAGTTTAGGAAACAATTTATGGAGTTTGGTATTGATCCATTTCAATACTACAATTGCCTCTACATGTATGGCACTATTCAAAGCAAACTACATGCCTGAGGACTGCATAGCAGTCATACCGACAAACAGAACAGACAAAGCAAAAACAAGTCGTATGTGTGTGGAATGGTTAGCATACAGAGAAAAAAAAGACAATGCCAAAATTTAACATGGTCTAAATGGTAAAGAAAAAATACTAAACTTACCTAAAGGTGTGAAAGCCGACTTAGATGGATATGACGAGAAAACAAAAACGGCATGTGAGTTCCATGGTTGTTATTGGCACGGCTGTCCTGAGTGCTTTAATGGAAACGAACTGAATAGAGAAAGGTCTGTTAATAAAACATTTAGGCAACTATACAAGGAAACTAAACTACGAGAAACTTTAATAAGTCAACATCCTGAAGTTAGTCAATTAATAACAATATGGGAGTGTCAATGGAATAGGATAAGAACAAAGGAAGAATTCAAAGGCACAATAGAAGAGACATTAATTGAGCAAGAAACAATCAATCCACGACATGCTATGTTTGGTGGAAGAGTGAATGCTCTGTCTCTATACTGGAAGTCAATGAGTGAGTATCAGTATGCTAAGTATATAGATGTGTGCTCTCTCTATCCGACGGTTATGTACTATGACCCCTATCCTGTGAAACACCACAAAGCAATAAGAGGAAAAGAAGCATATGATATGTTGAATAATAAAACAGCATTCGGTATAGCAAAAATAAAAATACTACCACCTAGAGGACTAATTCACCCAGTCCTTCCATGTCAAGATAGAGGAAAGATGATGTATAATCTATGTAATAAATGTGGTAAGGAAGGCTTCCAGGACAAATGTCAGCACACTAACGATGACAGAATACTGACAGGCACATGGGCAACACCACTTATTTACAAAGCAATACAAAAAGGCTACAGACTTATTAAAACTTATGAATTATGGCATTGGAACGAGCAGACAACGGAACTATTCAAAGAATATATTAAGACATTTCTAAGAGTGAAACAGGAATCAAGTGGCTATCCTTCAAATATCATAACAGAAGAAGACAAAGACAACTACATTAAGGACTATGAAGAAAAGATGAAAATTAAATTAGATAAAAGCAAGATTGAAAAGAATGAAGGTAGAAGGGCTGTGGCGAAACTATGTCTAAACTCACTATGGGGAAAATTTGGACAGCAAAACAACAAGACACAAACAAAAATAGTAAGGAGTGAAGCAGAACTATACAAAATACTAAACGACAAAAAGATAAATGAAGTATCAATTAATGTGATAAACAAAGAATGCTTAGAACTATCTTACAACCTTTACACGCACAGATGAGATTGTATGATATGATGGACAGATTAGGTAATAGAGTATTATACCATGACACTGATAGTGTGATTTATTCAGTAGATGAAAAAGAAGGACAGACAACAATACCGACAGGAGATTTACTGGGGCAATGGACAGACGAATTGATAGATAAAAAGACAAAGATAAGTAGAAAGATACCACATTTGTTGGAGCAGGTCCTAAATCCTACGGCTACATACTAGATGACGGAACTACGAAAATGAAATTAAAGGGCTTCTCAATGAATTACGAGACTTGTAAAAAATTGAACTTAGTAAATATGTTTAGTATTATAAGCAACGGATTACAAGTACAAGACACTGAACTATCTAAGAAGGCATATGAAGAATTAGAGCACTTACTTGAAACAAAAGGTGAAAAGTGTATAGCAAAGAATGTGGCAGAGGCTGGAAATTTAACCATTCACACCAACAGCAAAATAACGAGAAACAAAAAGACTAAAACAATTTCGTCTGAGCACATACAAAAGATGTTTTCATTTACTTACACAAAAAGAGTAATACAACCACTAAAAGAAAACCAGATTACAACATTACCATACGGCTATTAAGCAAAAAAAAAGACCATGTTTGCCAGCCAATGCACAATGTTATCACATGGTTTTTTACGCAAAGTGCTCAGAGAACCAAAGAATTCTTTGATCCCCGACCACTTTTTTTTGTCTAGATCGCAGTTTTTTTTTGAAGAGATGAGTGAATTTCCTTTTAAGAATAATGACATAATAAGACATAAAAGGACAAAACCAGACAATGCCAGACTATAGTAAACGAAAGATTTATGCTATTAGGTCTCACCAGACAGACCAGATATATATAGGCTCAACAACAGCACCACTACACAAGAGAATACATGAGCACAGGGTTCAAAAGGATAGATGGGAAAAAGGGATTTCTAATTATGTTTCTTCTTTTGAAATTGTGAAACATGATGATAACTACATTGAATTAATAGAAGAATACAAAGTTAATAACAAAATAGAACTGAATAGAAGAGAAGGTGAAATAATAAGAGAAATGGAATGTGTAAATAAAAGAATTGCAGGGAGAACAATCAGAGAATGGAGGGAGGACAACAAGGAGGATAGAAAAGCTAAAAATAAAATCTACTATCAAAATACTGACAAAGAACAAATTGAAAAAAATAAAAAATCATACAAAAAGCAACATAAAGAATATTTTAAAGAATATGATAAACGATATGCTAGAGAAAACAAAGAATATCTAAACAGAAATGTCAGTTGTGAATGTGGTCAATTGATAGGTATCAAACATTTACAAAGACATAAAAAGACAAACAAACATTTTAATAATTTATTTGGATTAAATGTGTTTGGTCTCTAAATAAAATATATAAACTTTACAAATCTAAGATAACTTTCTTTTTTCTTTCGCGTGTTCCAGTGCGGACATTCGATTGGTCTATCTCCTCACGTTTCAGTAAATGCTTTGTTTGTTTTTCTTTTGTTAGTTGTTTCAGTTCTTTATTAATATCGGTCTGTTCCTCGTCATCATTTGCCTTGGTTTTAATAAATGTCGTGGTGGCACTATATCATCATTTGTTAATACAATCCGGTATCCCTTACGGCCTTTGACTACGAATGTCCGCCTACTCCAAGTTTTGCCACCTTTCTCCAAAATATGTTTCTCATTAAGTTTTCTAACACTGTCTCCCTCTTTGAAACCAAATAAATATTTATCAACATATCTATGTTGTTGGCTGATATCATTTCCTTTAAATACACCAATTGGTGCCGCCTTAATCGCTGAATGTTTTTTCTTGTTATAATAATAAACAGCATCTTCAATATAACTTATCCAATCAAAATTACGATTAAAAGCCCATAATACATGTAATCTTTCTCTTAGTGTTCTAACAAATCTATCAACAATACCTAACGAATTATGATCGCCTACTTCAACCATAAATTGTTCAATACCATTATTTCTCATCCACTCACCAACAGCAACTTTAAACTCCCCACCATTGCCCGATATGTATGTTTTAGGCTTTGGTAATTTCTTGAGTGCATCTAAAACGGTGGTTGAAAATTTATTTTTTATAGGTATCGCATAAGCATAACGACTATGAATATCAATCCAAATAAGGGCAAAATTATAATTTTTATTTTTTGTAGCAACCTTACTCATATCCATTAAATCAATATTAACCATATCTAATACCTTATCAGCCTATATTGTTGTCCCTCTAGTCCTTGGCTTAGTCTGACGAAATAATTCTTGGGCAGTTTTTGTCTGTTCTTCCTCTGTTGGTTCGCCTCGCGGAGTATCTTCTAGTTGTGTATCCTTATCCTGTGCATTAATATTACTAGTTGTGTGTTTGTGATCCATTGATATTTTAGAATTTCAAAAATATCTTTTCTGCTTCCTTACTTTTTTCTTTATTCTTTGGTGTATTGTTATATACATTACCTGATATTTTTTTCACTTCGTTTTTTACCGCCTCTCTGTTTTACGCCTGTTGTTTCATAATCTTCGCTTTCTTCACTCTCACCTTCTTCTTCTTCTTCGCTGTCATTCTCTGGCTTCTTGGGTTGTGGTGCTTTCTTTGTGTTTTTCTTCTTGGGCTTTTTAGCATTCTTTTTTATCTTTCTAAGCATATGATTTGCAATAACCTCGGACATATCAATTTCGCTATCGCTTTCGCTTGATTCATCTTCAATCTCAGGATTTTTAAGTATTTCTTTCGCAACACCAACTTCAGCATCTGTCTCAATAAGTTCTTCCACTGATGCTTCTTTTAATTCTCCTTTTTTACGAAGCCTTTCACGTGCCCACTCGTCCTTTCTACATTCAGCATTTGCTCTGTTTGCTTGAACTGCTTTCTTCCAGTTTTCTTTTGAAGCCTCTTTTGACGGCATTGTTTACCGACGAATGATATTACACAAAATAATTGTATTTTTTGTTAGTATAATTTAACAAAAAAAAAATTAAAAATAATTAATTGAAACTTTTAGAAAAAGTTTAACAAAAAAGATTTTGCTCAAAGATTTTTCAAAATCTTTGATATACAATGTCGCAATATAAATCATTACTCGGTCTTAATGAGTTGGCTGTTGATAGTCTAAATATACTTAACCTTGACCTTACCAACACAAACATAGTCGGTCTGAATACAGACAGAGTGCCAGAAGATTCCGACCCAATAAATCTTTATTATACAGATGCGCGATTTGATACAAGGCTCGCTTTAAAATCAACGACAGACATCAAAGAAGGAAAAATTTTATGCTTTATAGAGCAACGAGTAAGGGTTAATGACGAAGTCAAAGCCTCAACTCAACACAGAAGCAATACTTCCAATCCGCACCAAACCAGTTTATATAATTTGATAGACACAAACATATTTGCACAAGCGAGCGGACAATACTTAACTTACAACGATGTAGAAGGCAAATGGAAGAATACAGCCCTTGGTTCAATTGATACACTTTCAGATGTAGTCATAACCGCGCCAATAGCAATGAATAGTTATCTAACATATAATTCAATAAACTGGGTAAATAAACATTTCCGATAAATGTGGATGAATTCGGCAATATTAGTATGGGAAGGAAGAATATAACAGGAGTTAATTTACTAAATACCAAAGATGTTGATGAATGGATATTTGAGCATCAAGATAATAATGATAAAGTGTCAGCGAGTGGAAGCATAGATAGCCACAGCGATGTGTCAATATCAGGCTTCCCAGCAGATAACCAACTGCTTATTTATAGCATGGGGCAATGGAGAAACACCACACCACCCTTTCTTAGATTAGACGGCACTGCTAGTATGACGGGGGCACTAAATATGGGCGGTTTTGCTATTTCAGGGGCTTCTACGTATAATGGAATTAATCTCGCTAATCTCGCAGTTGATGGTTTGGTGGCCAAACTAACAGGAGACCAAACCATAGGAGGAATAAAAACATTTAGCAGTGTAATGAATGCTAGTGCGGGTATTGATATGAAAAGCCAAAGCATAACAAATGTTAATCTTGTTGATGGTGTGGGTGTTTCTGTCCTTGATACTTCGGTGGTTAAACTAACAGGAGACCAAACCATAGCAGGGAATAAAAAATTTACATCAACTTTAGAAGTAAGTGGTTCGTCCAATCCTACTACTTTTGACGGCATTAGCATAGCCTTTGATACAAAAATAGGGATGATTGCAGCACAAAAAACAGCAACAGCGACTTGGTATCCGATACAAATAACTGGTTGATATGTAGATTTATATTCAGGTAATACTTTAATTATAACCGCACCTGGAACAACATTAAGTTTGAACAACAACAAAATAACAAACTTAGCCGACCCTTCCGCTTCAACAGATGGAGCAAATAAAAGTTATGCTGATACAAACTTAGACGGGCAAAATGTGAAACTAACAGGAAACCAAACCATAGCAGGAATTAAGACATATAGCAGTGGTGTTGAAATTACTGGAAATTCAATAAATTCAACAACAAAGGGAACATTCATTGTTTTCAATTCTACCAGTAATATCGGGTCAATTGCTAGTTTGGATATGAAAACTGCAACATATTACAACTTTGAAATTTCTGGCAGGCGAAAAAATAAGTTTTATTCTCGATGGGACGATTGTTTCGTGGTTTAATGCTACTGGCTTAGATTGTAATAGTAGTCGGATTGTTAATCTGGGAGCACCACAAAATGCGAATGAAGCGGTAAATAGACAATATCTGGATGACAATTGTGTGAAACTAACAACAGACCAAACCATAACAGGAAGTAAAACATTTAATGGGGCGAGCACTACGATAAAATATCTAACTTTAACGAACAACGCCGATTTTAATAATCAAACTATCGTTAATGGTGGAAATATAAAATATAATGGGGCGAGGATATTGAACCAAAATGGAGGAGATATATTCTTTTCACAGACATCAGGTGATTATCAATATTTCTTATTTACTCTAAATACTGCTACAAGAGGAACCGCGAACCAAAGAGGTTATGTATTCACGAATGTAGCATTTGATGCAAAAGGAGCAGGTCTTTATATTTCAAAACTTTTGGATAATAAAAGTGCTTCGTCTGACATTGTCCGTTTTAACAATGCTGGGGGTATGCGGTTTTATGGAGCCTTAGATATGAATTCAAACAACATAACAAGTGCTGGAACAATAACTGGAACTACATTAACGGCAACTGCTGGTATGACTACAACAACATTAACAACGAGCGACAAAATAACAACAGCATCAGGTATGCCAATAATCATAGGTAATACAACGAAAGGAATAGGAACAACAGCGGGTTTAGAATTGTATGGGACTTATAATCATAATACAACTGGAGCACATATGCAGGCTATTACAACGGAAGATATTTATCCTACTTTTCAACTAACTAATTTAAGTCATAATAACATAAATATGACCTTTGATGCGTATTTAGATGCTGGCGGATGGAAATCAAGTTATGCGAGTTCTAATTTTCTAATTAGTAAATGGAATAATAAACTTAGATTTTTGTATGATAGCGGGAAAAGTGTGGGGGTTGCTGTTCCTTGGTCTCTCGCTCTGGAACTTGACACATCGGGCTTATTAACAACGAGGCAATAACAGCAAGTGGAGCGATAACGGCAAATGCGGGTATATCAACAACAACGGCAACCGCGAGTGGATTAATAACGGCAAATGCTGGTATATCAACAACCACATTAACAACGAGCGACAAATATCAACATCACTAATATCATCGATAAGCAAACCGACATAGGAAACTCTACAAAAGGAGTAGGAGCAACAGGAGGGTTGGAATTGTATGGGACGGTGTCAAATATCGGAGGGGCACACTTACAGGCAATAACGACAGCGGATGCTTATCCAACATTCCAATTATTGAACTGGTCGCATGATAATGTCAATTTAAGTTTTGATGCTTATTTTGATGGCACGAACTGGAAATCAAGCCACAGCGGTTCAAACTTTCTAATTCAAAAGGTGGAAAACTCGCTTTTTATTATAATTCAGGAACAACGGTGGGAAACAATATATCTTACACTGAGGCGATGAACATTAATACGTCGGGAGATTTAAGCATCACAACAGCATCCAGCGGATTTTTAACATTAAGAAAAAGACCTGCTTATACTAACGACCCACAAATATTTTTGAAATCAGGAGGATATACGAATTAATATGGAGTAGTTTGTGCGTCAACTGGTTTGGTTCACTCTTTGACTACTTCAAACTCTTCAAGTGAGCCTTCTGGAAGTTATAACTATATTCCTCTCAATGGTGCTTGGACAAACTCATCGGATAGGAGGCTTAAATCAGATATTAAAACATTAGACTGCGGGGATTGTTGTGAGAAACTAATGAAAATAAACTGCTGTTCATATTATTTGAAATCAGACGAAAAGAAAGAACAAAAGAACCACGGATTTATTGCTGATGAAGTTAAAAAAATGTTTCCTGAATTTGTATCTGAAAGTGGAATAAAAGCAAATGACGGAAACGGCTACCTTGAAGGCATAACATATACAAGTTTTATACCAATATTAGTCAGTGCTTTTCAACACATGGCGGAAAAGGTGATTTATTTAGAAAAGCAAAATAATAATCTAAGTAATGATGTAGCCGATTTAAAAAATCAATTAGCAGAAATCCGTGATTACAATGCCCCCTAGATTACACCCTCCACCTCGACTCATTGATATGACAGATGGCGAACTAACACCAGAATTAAAAAATCGTGTTTTGGATATTTCATTGAAGAATGAAGAAAAAAAAGTATAGCACGAATTGGAAGATAACTGGAATTGTTGTTGTATAAAAAACAGACCGACTGATAGCAGACTTATTAAGTATTTGTTTCAAATGGGCATCATTATTGCCATTATAACTCTTTGTATCGTAAGGCTATCTGAAAAGAACTTACCATGCGAGGTTGCTAACACTTATGTCGGAATTTTGACCTTACTCATAGGAATTTGCCTTCCATCACCTTCTTCAAGTAAGAAATGAACATTCATATACTTGAGTTTTATACCACATAGCATCATTTGAGCAGATTAAAGGAATGGCTTCATCAAAACTAACACACCAATCACTCATAGGCTTATACACACATTTAAATTTAGTTTCTATTCCTTGCTTTATACAATAAGCACAACTCTCATTCTTTTTTTCGCTTACCCGTGAGTAAAAGTTGCAGGCAGTTCGCGAAAATATTTTTGTTATTAAAAAGTTTATTATCAGTAATATAATCATGGCTGACTATAAATACCAAAAGATTATTTTTCTAAGCAATGATTTTGTTGGAAGCAAAACATTTAATAAAAATATTCAAATGTCATTCACACCGACCAAAATGAATGTTAAGTTTATTCATTATACGAACGACCAGACGGAAACCAAAACAAGAATTCTTTATATGGACAGAATTGGAATTATCTGCACATTTGCAGATAGTAATATAGCAAACATTTCAAACCTTAGTTATAATTTGGGTATCGTTGGATGGACAGACGGACAATATACATTTAAAGTCCTTGAAACTGACAGCGGAAATATTGATACAGGAAATTTAGCGGGAAGAATTGTTGTGTGTTTGGAATTTTTAGGCTGATATTTGTTTCAGACTACGTCTTCAACAAACATCGTAAAATCATTTAATTTTTTGTAAATGAAAAAAACGATGTTTTAGAATGTGCGGAGCACGAAACGCAATTCTAAAATATCAATGGAGAAGATTAACAATGTCAAGGTGAAGCCTGTAAAACAAGAGGGTGATGGAAACAAAAAAGCAAATTATAAATTATTCAACGAGCCGTATGCAAACATATTTCTACTCGCCCGTAAGACGAGCGGGAAAACAACAGCACTCTTTGAAATACTGAAACGGACTACAGACAGAAAAACCCGTATTGTCATTATTGCTTCAACAATTCACAAGGACTACATTTATAAAGCAATGGTAAATCACTTTAAGAACAGAGGCAACCCGATGGCGATATATACCTTTCTTAAATCAGATGGTGTAAATGTGATAGACTATGAACTTGACAAACTGAACAGAAAGGACGAGCAACACGAAGGAGAAATCAAAGATGAAGAGGAAATAGAGAAACCACAATTTTTATACTTTGGAAAGGAAAAGAAAAAAGAAGAAGGAGGTGAGAAGAAAGAGCGACCAAGTAAGTATATTTCGCCAGAGGTTGTTTTTGTTTTGGACGATTTAGGAAGTGGATTAAGAGACAAGTCCGTAAGTGATTTGTTAAAAAAGAACAGACACTATAAAAGTAAGGTGATTATGTCAAGCCAGTATTTAAACGACCTTAGACCAGAAGCCATTAAGCAGTTAGATTATTTGTTAATCTTTCCAGGCCAGTCTCAGGATAAAATGGAACTCGTGTATAAACACTTAGACTTATCTTTTGACTTTGATTATTTTCTTCAAAAGTATCACGAGGCTACAAAGGAGAGATTTAATTTTCTTTATGTCTCAAGTGTTGATGACGAGTTAAGAAAAATTTTGCCTATCGCATGCGATAGGCTATTAGAGATTTACAATCTCCAAAAACTTCAACTTCAGATTAAAATAAAAATTTAAAATTATAAACAAACTTCGTTTGTGTTATAGCAAAAATCAATTAATTGATTTTTTTATAATTATTTTTTCTGTATTATATATTTCGCTATCATTTATGGTAGTAAAAACAACTCGTGTTGAAGTCATTCCAACAATCGGCAAACGAACAATTAACTCAAGCACAATGGCTGGAGGCAAAAAGAAGACTGGTCGTAAGAAGAAGCAAGGAGGCAAGGGACAGGCTGGTGGTAAAATTAACTGGCAAAAAGTGGGGAAAACGGCCTTGGCTGAAAATAAATTCCTTCGTGATAACAAAGTAATTTCTAGAACTGCGGGAGTCTTAAGCAGTATTGGAGTGCCTTATGCTGGGTCTGTCCAAGCCACCGCTTCAAAACTTGGTTATGGTAAGAAAAAACAGAGAGGATGCGGGGCCCTTAAATTCTAAAAAAAAATAATTTGATATAACACAGAAGTATTTTTTGTTAATATACAATGGTTGCTAAAACCAAAAAAACAAGGAAGCCTAAGGTAAGACCCCCGCGGGTTTATAGAAATAAAAGCGGGAGGCCATATATTATCCAAAAGGGTAAAAAATATTATCTTAATTTCGGTAAGAAAACAAATGATATGAGCACACTTCAAATTGTTAAACTTTTTATGAAATACTTAAGCAGACCAAAAGCAAAGCGGACAACTAAAAAGGAGGATTTAAGAAAAGTCCAGAGCCTGTCAGAGATTGAACAGAATACGAGAACAGCAATTCAAGACCACTTAGACAAACTCAGAAAGGAAAAGTATGAAGGTATTGAAACCATAGAGAAAAAAGAAAGAAAGGCACGGGAGGATTTAGACGAGGAGAAGAAGAGACAAGAAAGAAAAGACATAGCAGATGCTAAGGAAAGACAAGAGATAATGGATAGGGAACACAAAAGAGAACTAGCAGATATTAATGAACGACAAGAACAAAAAGCCAGAGAACTAAGAAGGGAGCAAAAACTCATAGAAGATGTAAAATATGAAGAAGACAGAAAAAATAGGATACAAGCATTACCACCAGTTCAATATCAATATATTATGCCACCACAGCAGGGACAGCCACAAGAACAACAGGCACAGCCAGAGGTAAAAGTTAAACCAAATAAAGAATTTGAAGACAATAAAAAATTAATCACAAATTCTGGAGTTTTTACTCAAGCAGATATAGATAATTGGGATCCTAGTAAAATACAAAGTATAGCAGAAAGAATAAAAGAATTTCAAAAGCAACAAATAACAATAGATGATATGAAAAAAATGCTAGGAGCACATGAAGCATTAAATAAAAATATAGGAAACCAACTAGAGGAGGCTAAATACAGATTAATGTTAAAGAATGGATTGTCGAATAGTAATATTGAGAAAAAACTTACTATTAAAATTCTTGGTGAAGCATTAAGGGATAAACTTAAAAATGAAGGCCACGATGTTAAAGGTTGGAACCAAAGGGCATCATGGATAATAGACAAAATTGTAGAACATAAAATAGATGTAGGACAAAAGAAGGACGAAGTAAAAAATAAACTCGCAGAATATTTGGGATTACAAACGGGAACTGGTTTAGAAGATTTGATTAATAAAGTGTTTTCCGTAGAAAACATTAAAAAGTATTTATCACGAAAAGAATGGGTTCATTCAATGAGAAAAAAAGATTATGTTAATGCTCTTATAAATAAATATAGAAATGAGCAACAGCCAGAGCAACCACAGCAACCAGAGCCACAGCCTGAGCCACAGCAACCACAGCCACAGCAACCACAGCCAGAGGAGCCACAGCAACCAGAGCCAGAGCAACCACAGACAGACGAGCAACAGTCAGACTTCAACGAAGTTGAAGATGCGACCTTTGGTCAGCAAGAGCAACAGGGTGAGGGGCGGGGACTAATGACTTATGAAATAGACGACATAATGAAAAAATATGGATGGTATCTCGGAGCAATAGCCAGTGATGAAATCTACAAGTTGAAGCCCGGAAGCAGAAAGCGATACGGATTTATTATGAATTTGGACAATCACAAACAAGCGGGGTCTCATTGGATCACCGTCTGGATAAGTCTAGATAAAGACAGGAGTGTTGAAGTGTATGACCCTTTAGCACTTTATGAACCTACTGAAGACTTTCAGCAACAAATGAAACGGCTAATAGACAAAAGCCATCCAGATAGTTATTTGTTAATGAAGGTTAATCAAGTAAAACAACAATCAAACACCTCAGACACGTGCGGTTGGCATAGTATGAGGTTTTTAATGGAGCGGGCGAAAGGTATTAAATTTAAATTTGCCAGTGGCTACACAGACTTAAAAGAAGAATAAGCAGAAAAATTAAAAGCACAGAATGTGTATGGTTTTGACACCTTTATTTAAAGATAGTTATCAACTACATTCTCATTCGTTTCACTCATTCTCGTTTGTTGATAACCATCGAAAACCGATTAATTTTTTCCCAAATAAAAAACGATGGTTTAGAATAAGTGAGAGTGCGAAAGCACGAAGCGCAATTCTAAACTATAATATAACAATGGAGTATAAGGGAGGCCGTGCGAGTGGTATCTATTACATAAATAGCAAAAATAGGATACCTGGCACAGCGACTTTACACACGAAGTCAATATGAAGGGGTTATACAATCCCACACATTGTAAAATTCTTCATATTTACATTCCAAAGTCGTATTACTCTGTGGCTTCACCATATAATACCTTTACACTTAGCGAAGACGGGTATGAGGCTTTAATTACGATACCTGAGGGAAACTACACAATGAACAATTCAAAAAATAAGTTGTCGGAGGTACTGACGAGAGAAAGTCCGAATGAATATACTTATGTTGTCTCAAGCAACAATACAAACACAGAAGCGGAGGATGGCAAATTAACATTCAGTGTTTCAAATAACGGAGGTATTCAACCGCGGTTTATATTTGATGGTGATACCCGTATTCACGAGGTAATGGGGTTTGATAGAAATTCAACATATTTCTTCGCTAATGATTTTATTAAATCGCCAAATGTAATTATTTTAACTGGTGAAAAAACTCTGTATCTTCAATCTGATTTGGTGAATGAAGGTGATAGTCACGTGCTTCAAGAAATATACACAGCCAACGAAATTCCTTTTGGGTCTGTTATCTATGATGGAAGCGGTTCTGAGTATACTGGTAAAACATTGTCCGCTAATTCAAACAATGTGTTTAGGTTTTACTTGACAGACGAAAACGACCAAGCGATTAATCTTAATGGTTTAGGTATCGTTATGACTTTATTGGTTTATCGTGAAACTAATTATTTTAGTTTATTTAATTCATTTTTCAATTGGTTGAAATCCAAGTGATTGATATTTATTTTAATTATTTATTTTTTCTATAAATATATTCTCGTGAATTAGTTAATTTACACTACTTCAAAAACAAAACAAAAAATGCCTGTCCAATACGGAGGAGAACTAGTCCATCAGACTAAGGAACTGCTCACTGGTAAGTATGAATTAACTAAACTTACCACTCGTGAAGGCTCGCAACCTGTCGCACTTACTACTGCTGGTGGTATGGAAAGCACCTTTGAAATTCCTACTCGTCCTTTGAACCTTGTGAGGAGTGTGTTGCGATTTACTTACACTCCCTCTGGTGCGGGTGGTGCGGGCCGCTACAATCGTATCTATATGGATTGTCTGTCTATGATTAAAACTATTGAATTGCGAAGCCGAAGCGGGCAGTATCTGTGTAATCTTCAACATGTGGGTAATTACACTAAGATGATTTGGAAACCCGAGATTAAATATGAAAATGTATGGCACTTGAAAATCATGGTGCTGGTGGTTAGTGGTGCTATGCTTCAAAAGTGTAATGCTGGAAAAGTTGAAATTGGAACCGTAGCGGAAAGAAAAACAATTACTGATGCGGCAGATGTTGCAGGTCTTAAGGCTGCAGTTCAAGGATATTACAAAGTGCCACTTGTTAATGCCCGCCGTAATAATGATACCGCTCTCGCCGATAGCACTGCGGGGGATTATAGTTTGGTTAATGTTCCTTTTGAGGATGCTAAGTATTTTGAAGGTGGGCGTGATAATACTGCCACCCCTGTTATTAATGTTAAGTTTCCTTTGGGTATGCTGTTTGGCACTATTTTTGAACTGGATAAGACTATTGGATTTAATGAAATTTTGGATATGCGGATTGTGTGGGCTGAAACCAACCGCTCTTCATTCTATGGTACTAATGTAAGTTCTATTTCAACTGGTGCTGCTGCTACTACCACTTGCTATCGTCTCAAACCTAAATTTATTCCTTGCTGTTGAGACTGACCCAAATGTCATCCTAGGTGTCCAGCAAAAGATTGCGGGTGAAGGCTTTCCTTTTAAGATTGAATATCCTATCGCTTGGAAGCAAAGTCTTCAAACAAACCAACAGAACTATGTTATTAAGATGAACCGATCCCAGGGTGAAAGAATTTGTCGTATTTATACTTCAACCTTTCATTTCACCGAGAGTGCTAATACTTCTTTTAATAATGACAACAAAGCTGGTGTAAAGGTTTTAAAATACTATACAACACTTGACTGCTCTCGCCTCCAGCAGTTTGATATTGACACAAAGGAAAATGAGTACTATATGATTTTGAAGGATAAGTTGAAGGGAAGTGCTATCCTAAACAGTGATGTCTATCATTACAACTGGTTCCATGTAGATACTTGGGACAATAACCGCCCGCTGTGCGATAAGGACACCGACTGCTATGAGGTGAGCGGTCTAAGCCTAGACACTGAGAGGCGATATGAATTCGTTTCAACTACAGGTAATGATGCGAGTGGTGCTGGCATAACTAATCTTAACCATTACACATTCGCCATTCTTCAACGTAGTGTGCTTGTTAAAGGAGTTGAAATTTTGATGAGTTAAAAAAAGAATAATAAAATAAAAACAATTTTTTTTTGATAATATAGACATACAATGTCCCACCAAAGAAACTTAATCGCACAAAATCCAGACGGAGAATTTATAAATGTCAGTGTTGGATATCATGGTAATATTGAAACAAATAATTCAAAAACAGCTTTTGGCGAAGCAGTAGTAGGTCAATTAAAACCAGTATTACAAGAAATCTTTCCATATACAATTAATACTAGGATATGGACAAAAACAGAAACAAAATCGTCTGTGTCATTTTTGAATAATATGGCTGAATTGAAAACAACTGCTGATGCTACTGCAGATGCTAGACTGGTAAGTAAAAGGAGAATAAAATATAGAACTGGAATGGGTGTCCTAGCCCGCTTTACTGCTCAATGGACAACGGATAATACAAAAGATTACTATTCATATATTGGAATAGGAAATGATCTCGTTGATGGATTTTATTTTTACAAAAATCAAGCAGGAATGAATATCGCACATTGTAAAGGAGGTGCTGCAGTTTATATTGACCAAGAAGACTGGGACGACCTTTGCGATGGAAATTATGCTATGCCAAACTTAGACTGGAGCAAAGGAAATGTATTTCAAATTCAATTTCAATATTTAGGTTTTGGTGCTATTAAGTTTTACATTGAAAATCCCATGACAGGATTATTTCAATTAGTTCATATGATTGAGTATGCGAATGCTAATAATGGTGTAAGCCTGCGAAATACAACATTACCTTTTACGGCAGTAATGAGAAATGATGCAAAGACTGGAATACATCTCTTAAAACAGCGAGTGCCAGTTTATTCATTGAGGGAACGAATACGATAAACACAAGTATAACAAACGAAGTGGAAGGAAGTAAAGCATCAAACACCACTGAAAGTCCTATTATTAGTATAAGAAACAAAGCGGTATTTGATGCGGGTGGTGCTAATTTAACCAATTATTCAAATGTTTATCCAACTTTGATAAGTACTACAAATGAAGATAGTAAGTCGAATGTTGTCAGAATGGTATTAAATGAAACACTAACTGGAGCAGGTTTTGCAGATGTTGATTCTATGTATTCAATTGTAGATACTGACACAAAGGTGAGTGCTATCGCAAACGGAACAACAATTTTTAAACTATATGTAAATAGTGCTTCACTCAACAAATTAATCTTAGAAATTATGATATATATCTGTCTCCTAGTGATGTATTAACTTTTACACAGAAGTCTGTCTCTGCTGGAGTAGATAAATACACATTTTACTGGGTCGTTTTTTCGTATCCTCAAAACGACCTTCGTAAAATGTATCGTCCTTCCTATTGATTTCCCGTAAAATAAATACAAAGAAACAAAAACAACCAAATAGCCTTCTACAGCACACTTCAAGAAAATATGTATGTATCATAAAAAGAAAATTCTATCTTATATAGATGGATACTCGCAAACAGAAGAGAGCGGAATATGTAAAGGAAAGAAGAAAACAGAAATACACCTGTGTATGTGGTAAGGTAATAGGTATATATGGAAAATATCAACACGAAAAATCAGATTTTCATAGAGACTTCTTTGCGGAGAAAGAAGAGGTTATGATAGGAGGTCATAAAGTTATTCGTATAACTCGTAGAAAGGATGACATCGAAAGGTATTATAAAAATAAATGATTAATTTTATTTTAAACTTATTATTTTTTATTATATATACAGAGAAATGACAACTTTGAAAATTTACAAAATATTCAATGCTATGGACGAAAACGACAAGGAATTTTATATAGGAAGCACGACACAATATTATTTATCGGGTAGGTTTAGTCATCATAAATTGCTATGTAAGAAAGGACTTAATAGAAAATTATACAATCATATGAACAACAAAGGAATGAATAATTTTAAGTGTGTTTTAATTCATGAGGAAGTAATTGAAAATTACAACATTGATAAACAGAGGGCTATTAAACAGAAATACATTGATGAATTGAAACCAACATTAAATTTAAACAATGCGTTTGGGGTTGGTGCTTCTGATGTAAAAAGAACACGAACCGAATTTGAAGGAAGGACTTTTACAAATGAGAATGAAAAGAAACGAATTGAATATAATAAAGTTTATCATAAAGAATACCAAAAGAAATATTATGAAAAAGAAAGCAAGAAAGTCAGAGAGTATCAAAAAAAGTATTATGATAAAAACAAAAGTATTTTGGTCGTTAAGAAAAAGGAAGAACTTGACAGAATAAGAGAAAGCAAAAAATATTATTGCGAGTTATGTAATTTTACAGGAGTATCTCAATCCGCCATCATTACACACAATAACACAAAAAGACATATGGCGAAAATGAATTTAATTTCCATTTAAACTTTTAATTTCTATTAATTATTATAATTAAATAAAAATTTTCCATTTTATTTTATTATTTTTATATCCATATCAATATAAAAGTAATGCCACCACCACTACCACCCAGACCAACAAAGGAGAATGTAGAACTAGCGAAGGTAAGGGCGAATTTGAGGAAAACTGAGACTAGAGAAAACAAAAGGGAATTTAAAGTAGTAGAGTTAAAATCTAGGCGGGACAATAGATTAAACTCTCTTACATACGAGAAGCAAGGATTAAACATAAACTTTTACGATACTGACGCATTAGAGCGAGAGGTTCTAATTCCTATACTATTAGATGCTAAAAGAAATGGTATGACAGGAAACGCCGATGTTCATATTACTATTACATACATAACAGACCACGAAGAATTAAATAGATATTACAAAAAGAAAACATTTAATTCGTTTCAAATAAAAAACTATGATGATTTTATTGAAATGTTGAATGAGTTTAACATAAGCAATATTGAAGCATCTGGATTAGGTTATGACCGAATAATTGAATATGCTAAGGTAGTAGTAATTCAAGAAAACGGAGGCGGATGCTATGAAGGGAAATATAAATGTAAAAAAACAAAATCAGAAGAAAGTATATTAATATCTCCCGCTAGCAAAAATAATAATTGCTTATTCTTTCTGTGTAAAGACATTCTTAATATGCCACTCATTAACAGAAAAAGATGTAATGATATTAGAGAACAATTCAATCTTTCTAATGATTGTCCAATTCCATTTTCTACAGCGGTAAAAATCCTTAATGCTTTGATAAAGGAGGGGAAGACATACGAAATTACGAATGCTTATACAAAAGAAACTATAAGCACAAATAATATCGGAGAAGAAGCAGACATTATGATTTTCTTGGAGAATAATCATTATTTCGGATTAATCAAAAGATATAAAAGAAAATGTGAAAAATGTTTGTATGAATATTACGATAAGCACGCATGCAACCCAAAAAGAATAAATTATGCAAATACTAGAATTTTAAAGAACGGACAGCGACATTTAATAACTAAATTCCACAAAGAAAAATACAATAACAAAAATGAAATTCTTCATTATGACCTAGAAACATGGAGAAACAAAATGATTTCTGATGGCTTTGATATCCACGACTGCTATATAGTCGGATATACACAAGGAACTGAGGGAATTAAATATTTCGGTGGTAAAGATTGTATTTCTAAATTTTTGATTTACTCTTAGATAGAGGAAGAAAGTTAGCATTAGAATGGTCTAACAAACAATCACATAATCCAGTCAAGAAAGTAGCAGGAGTAAGAAAGAAAAAGAAGAAAACACCAATTTTATATGTGAATGGGTTTAACGGGGCGAACTTTGACCACTACTTTATTCAACAGGAATTAATAAGAAGAGGTATTAAACCAAAATCTCATATGATTAATAACGGCTCAATAATTTCTTTACAATTTGAGAATATTAAAATGTGGGATTTAAAAAAGCATACTGAAGGAAGTCTAAAAAAGAATTTAGAAACTATGAAGTGTGAAGTATTGAAAGGAGATTTTGACCACGACATGGCTTCTACTTGGGAAACAATGAGTGAAGAATTAAGAAATAAATGTCTTGAATATTTAAAGTGTGATGTTATGGGGTTGAAAGAACTATATGACAAACTCAATACTAATATATTTGAAAAGCACTCGGTCAATCTTACTTCATATATTTCAACTTCAAGCCTTGCTTTCAATATCTGGAAGAAAATGATTGATGGTAAGCACGATGTGAGACTTCCAACTATTGAACAAGAAAAAGCATTCAGAAAAGCAGTTATCGGTGCAAGAACATATCCAAGCAAAAAAAGATTGATTTCAAAACAATACAACGACTACTTAGAAGGGAAAATCACATTTGATGAATTAACCGATTATTTAGTTGATGCGGATGTCGTATCTTTATACCCAACAGCGATGCTTAATTTATTCATGGTTGGAGAAATTAAAATGGCTATCGCACCATTTGATTATAATAATCTTCCTATCGGTATTTACAATGTTGATTATATCTCGCCAAAAGACATATTACATTCAAGAATAGGACAGAGAAATAAAATGGGCTCCTTAAAATGGAATTTAGCGGATATGAAAGATCAATGGCTTACAAGTGTTGATATTGAAGATATGATTAAGGAAGGCTACGATATAACAATTCATAAAGGATACTATACAGAGGAGGCAGAACCAGTATTCAAGAATATATATTAGAAATGTTTAAGGCGAAAGAAAATAGCGAAAAAGGAACCCCGCAATATTTGTTAGCCAAACTATTTATGAATTCGTTATACGGAAAGATGATACAACGACCTATCCCAACAGAAGCAGAATATATTAAATCAAATGAGGAGTATTGGAAATTTTGGACGAAAAATTATATATCTGATGTGGTTGAATTCAAAGATAAAGACGGAAACAAACTATGGCATGTATCAGGAATTCCTAGAAAGGAAGAAATAATTGAAGAGAGCATAACTAAACCTTCTCATTACGGGGCTTTCATTCTAGCATGTAGCAGACGAATTATGTATAACTACATAAAAGAGGCTAATCCGAATAAAGACATAGAAGCCGACTTCTATTACACCGATACCGATAGTTTAGTGTTGCATGCGAGGTTCTCCAAACTAATAACAAGACTTGGAGATAAATCTCTTGGTGGAATAACAGATGACTTAGGAGAATGTTGTAAGATAATAAGAGGAATATGGGTCGCTCCTAAATTGTATATGTTAGAATTTACAACTAATGAAGCATTCATTCCTTATCTTACTGAGAAGGACATTAAACATATAGAGAAAGGAGTTCATATTGTAGAATGTTTTGAAAATGAAGGAGTTAAAAAGAGATACTATCATTTCAGAGGTAAGGGATTAAATTCAAAAGAACTTACTCCAGATGTATATGAAAAAATGGATGGGGGTGAAAGTATTGTTAATACAAGAGAAAAACAATTCTTAAGAGTTCATTTATCACGAAATAGCAAACAAAAAAACATTAACTATTTTAGCATAGTTCATAAGACAAACATAAAAAAGAAAGTTAATGAGAATAAATGGAGTGGACGCGAGTTTATCAACGAAAATGATAGTATCCCTTACGGCTTTGATATTTGAGAATTTAATCATAATTAATTAATTTTTTTCCATAAAATTTTTTACCACTCTATATAGACCAATGAGCTCCCTCACCAGACTATCTGAAAAATTTGGACGACTTTCAATTGAGAAGAATAAGGAATTCTTTTCTGTAAAAGATGTGCAACAGATAATTGATGAAGAAATTAAGGCGATTGAAAAAAGTAGAGAAGGAAAACCAAAGGATACTTTTCCATTTGGCAAATACAAAGGAAAAAAATTCAAGATGTTGCTACCATTGACAAACCATATCTTGAATGGGTTATGAAACAGCCGTGGTTTGATAAATTTACTGACATTAAAAGTGAAGTAAAAAATATTTATAATAAAAAATAATAATATAATAATATAAGATGACTGACCTCAACACCAAGCAAGACTACTTGAATGAAATTGAAAAATGGAACCTTGACGGCGAAATAAAAAAGCCCACGATTAAATGGACTAAGCCTGACATTGTTTCTTTCTATGAGCAATACAAACCCCGCGACGACAATGTTAAAGTAGTTATTCCATTGGAGACCATAACGGACAACTCCAACGTAGTTGAAGACTCCAACAAAGTTGAAGATGTGTCCTTCGGACAACATGCGACCTTCGGTCAGCAAGAAGAGAGCACTCCTTTTAAGGCGAGTGATTTAAAAGAGGGAGGGGGTTACACCCCTACCATACCCCGCGGGTTTGGAAAGGGACAAAGTCCCTTCCACAGGTATCACAGAATTAAAGGCTAATGTAGGAGAAGAGATAGCGTCGGCTACATCCGTGGGTGATAAAGAGACTGCTATAGAATGTACAGAAGAAGGATGTATATTAAAGAAAGCGAGCGATGTTATTCGTGTTGTAAAAGAAAGATACAACAAAAAAATAAAGTAATTGATATTTTATTCACCCGCTACGCTGTTTCATAAAACATCGTTTTTTTTTTACTTTACATTTCACGATGTTTGTTGAAGACGTTGTAGATTCGACGAAGTCGAATCGGGTCTGAAACAAATATCTATTGGTCCTCTATAAAGTTAGCAATAACATTAATATTACCATTTCCACCTGCCGTCACAGCCTTTTGTGTGAATGTCAAAACATCGTTCGGTGTTAATTGAATATCGTAGGTTCTTAGATTAATTTGTTGAGTTGAGGCAGCATTAACATAAATCTTAAAAATTGTTGTTCCGTTTGCGATAGCGGTTGCTTTTGTGTCTGTATCTACAATTGAAGTTTTGGCATCAACATCAGCAAAACCCGCCCTGTCAGTGTTCCGTTCAATACCATTCTGACGACATTAGCCTTAGTATCTTCATTAGTAATACTTATCAACGAAGGAAAGACATTTGAATTGTTGGTTAGGCTATTATTGAATAGTGCTTTATTCCTGATACTTAAAATGGGGCTTTCAGTTATATTACCTGCTTCACTACCTTCCGCCGTATTTGTAATACTTGTATTAATAGTGTTGGTGCCTTCAACAAACAAACTACAACTGGCTGTCTTCAGTCTTTGTATTCCAACTCCAACATTATTATTAATAATTCGTGCTGAAAATGGTAATGTAGTATTTCGCAGACTGACACCTGTGTTGGCATTCGCAGACTTAATCGTATGGACTAACTGAAATTCACCTGTCTTCGGATTTTCAATAGAAAACTTAATAGCACCAAAGCCTAAGTATTGAAATTGAATTTGAAATACATTTCCCTTTGTCCAGTCTAATACAGGCATATCTCCTGTTCCGTCGCACGGGTCATCCCAGTACGCTTGATAAAATGCGTTTGGAACTCCTGCTATACAATGTAGAATAATCATTCCTTCATCTCTAGTTTTGTAAAAGTAGAAACCATTAGATAAATCGTTATCTCCGATACCTATCCACGAATAATAATCTTCGGTTTCGTCTGTTGTCCATAAAGCAGTGAAGCGGGCTACAACACCCATACCAGTGCGATATTTTATTTTTCTTTTGCTTACCATACTAGCATCAGCGGTAGCATTAGCAGTCGTTTTTAATTCCGCCATATTATTCAGAAATGAAACACTCGCATTTGTCTGAGTTAATGTCCATATCGTGTATTAATGGTATATGGAAAGATTTCCTGTAATACCGGTGTTAAGGAACTGGTTAGGGTTTCACCAAAAGCGGTCTTCATACTTGTCAAATGTCCATCAAGCCACTTTGACATTTACGAAATCTCCGTCTGAATTTTGTGCGATTAAATTTCTCTGGTGGGGATTTGAGAATTTCACTTCGTGCTACGCACTCTCGTTTATTCTCAAACGTCGTTTTCCTATATTATGTGAGAAAAAAATATTTAATCTATTAATTTTTACTTTTTTGTTTTTCACGATGTTTTAGAATAAGCGTGAATGCGACAGCATGAAGCGCAATTCTAAAATATCAACTCATCAAATTTCAATTCCCTTAACAACAATAGTCCTCTGAAGAATAGCATAAGTATAATAATTCAATTGCTTCGCACCAGTCGCACTCCATTCATATCGTCGTTCGGTATCCAAAGACAGACCTGCCACTTCATAACCCTCTTCTTCTCTCTTGTCATAAAGCGGGCGGTTGTGATCCCAGAAATAAACATGGAACCAGTTATATTTATACACATTAGAGTTCAAAATAGCGGAGCCCTTAAGTTTTTCCTTCAAAAGCATATAGTCTTCATCGCGGGAGCAAGTAATATCAAACTGCTGAATTCTATTACTATCCAAAGTAGTATAATAATCAGTAATCTTATCTTGTGCTCGGTTATCGCAATCAAATGCGGTGTTTGAAGTTTCAGTATTATTAAAAGCGCTCGTGTAAATTCGGCGAATTCTTTCACCCTGCGAGCGGTTCATCTTCAAAACAAATGACTGAGTTCCCGCCGCGAGATTAGTTTTCCAAGAGATAGGGTATTCAGTCTTAAACGAAAATCCTTCACCCGCAATCTTTTGTTGAACACCCAAAATAACATTTGGATCAGTTTCAACAGCAAGAAAGAGGTTAAGGTTGGAAACCTCTGCGGGTGCTGCGGTGGCGGTCGCTCCTGCTGCAACACTTAGTTCCATAAAATACTGTTTTCTGTGTTCCCTCCCACACAATCCTCAAATCAAGAATTTCATTAAAACCGATAGTCTTATCAATTTCAAAAATGGTTCCAAAAAGCATACCGAGAGGAATAGACACATTGATAACGGGAGTTTCGGTGTTATCGGCTCCACCTTCAAAATACTTCGCCTCTTCATAAGAGACATTTACAACAGATGCAACACCAGTTCCGTTAGCGATGAGCAAATCATTATTACGACGAGCATTGACGGATGGCGCAGAAATTGCTCCTGCGATAGCATTACCATAAACATTCAATGTCGCCCGAAGATGAGCATCGGTATCAATACTACCCGCTACAGTCGCAGCACTCGCCTGTTGTCCAGCATACACGTTAGCATTAAAGGCGGTTGTAGCACGATTATCAACATTACACTTTTGAAGCATAGCCCATAACCAGACCCAGCCCCGTGGTTATCTAAAGCCATAAATCTATCGTAAGAAATCTCTGGCTTCCAAATCATCTTAGTGTAATTTCCCACATGTTGAAGATTACACAGATACTGACCGCTTCGGCTTCGTAGTTCAATCGTCTTAATCATAGGCAAGCAGTCCATAGGAATTCGGTTGTATCTTCCACCACCACCACCCCGAGTAGGTGTGTAGGTAAATCGCAACACAGACCTCGCAAGGTTCAAAGGACGAGTAGGAATTTCAAAAGTTGATTCAATTCCTCCGACGCTGGTAATTGGCACAACCGCGAGACTTTCGCGTGCAGTAAGTTTGTTAAGCGAATACTTACCGCGAATAAGTTCGCTTTGGCTATGAGTAAGTTCTCCGCCGTATTGGACAGGCATTTTTTGTTTTGTTTTTGAAGTAGTGTAAGTTGATTAATACACGAAATATATTAGAAAGTTTTAAAAATCTTTCAGCAAAAATAAAAATAAAAAAATGAATAATTCTCAAATTAATTATCTCGCCTTCAACAAATTGAAAAATGAATTAAATAAACTAAAATAATTCGTTTCACGATAAACCAATAATGTCATAACGATACCCAAACCATTAAGATTTATTGCTTGGTCGTTTTCGTCCGTCAAGTAAAACCTGAATACATTATTTGAACTTGCTGATAATGTTTTACCATACTCAGACCCGCTTCCATCATAGATAACAGAACCAAAGGAATTTCGTTGGCTGTGTATATTTCTTGAAGCACATGATTATCACCTTCATTCACCAAATCAGATTGAAGATACAGAGTTTTTTCACCAGTTAGAATAATTACATTTGGCGATTTAATAAAATCATTAGCAAAGAAATATGTTGAGTTTCTATCAAAACCCATAACTTCATGAATACGGGTATCATCATCAAATATAAACCGCGGTTGAATACCTCCGTTATTTGAAACACTGAATGTTAATTTACCATCCTCCGCTTCTGTGTTTGTATTGTTGCTTGAGACAACATAAGTATAGTCATTCGGACTTTCTGCCGTCAGTATCTCAGATAGTTTTTTTTTAAGTTGTTCATTGTGTAGTTGCCTCTGGTATTGTAATTAAAGCCTCATACCCGTCTTCGGATAATGTAAAAGTATTATATGGTGAAGCCACAGAGTAATACGACTTCGGCACATAAATATGAAGAATTTTACAATGTGTGGGGAATCTAGTGATTTTAAGTTTATTTCGTGTGTAAAGTCGCTGTCTGTGCCAGTTATCCTATTTTTACTATTTATGTAATAGATACCAGAACTTCTTCCTCCCTTATAGTCCATGATATATTATGCGAATAATTTTTGGATATCTTCAAAACTATATAAACTATTAATGTAATTTATATGTTGGTTTGATTTGAAGTGTGTTTCTTTTACAGAAGTTATATCCGATACATTTCCTCCACATTCACACTCAAATCTCTTTTGAAGTCTATATTCTCTATTTTTTCTTAAAAGGTTTTCTTTATTATTTTCATAATACTTTTTCCAATTGTTTGACCTGTGGTTTTTATTGTCTTTTCTATATTGAATTAAATATTCTTTTTTCTCATCAGTCCAATCTTTCCTAGTTCTTCCTGCGATACATCTATTCACACATTTCATATTTCTTATGTATTCTCCTTCTCGCTTTTCCAATTTTATTTTGCTTTCACACTGACATAATTCTATTAATTCAATATAGGCGTCATCATATTCCAACATTTTAAATGAAGTTGAATAATTCTTCTTATTTTTTTGATATTGTTTCATATCATACCTATGTTTAGCAATTCTTTGTGCTAATGTTTGAGTTGTTGAACCAATATAAATTTCATTTGTTTGGTGAGACCTGATAGCATAAATTTTTCCTTTTTTATAGTCTGGCATATTCTTTCATATTCTTTTATATTCTTTTATTTAATACATAATTCAGATATATGTATCAAAACCATACCCGTTCTGGGCTTTTAATTTTTCCGCTTCTTCTTCTTTTAAGTCTGTGAAACCGCTGGCGAATTTAAACCTTACACCTTTTGAACGAAGGAGCAGAAACCGCATAGCAAACCAACCACAAGTTGAGGAAGTATCACTCTGCTCTTTTACTTGATTGACCTTCATCAATAAATAACTATCTGGGTGGCTTTTATCTATTAGTTGTTTCATTTGTTGTTGAAAGTCTTCAGTCGGTTGATATTCAGCCAAAGGGTCATACACTTCAACACTCCTGTCTTTATCCAGACTTATCCATACGGCGATCCAATGAGACCCCGCTTGTTTGTGATTGTCCAAATTCATAATAAATCCGTATCGCTTTCTGCTTCCGGGCTTCAACTTGTAGATTTCATCACTTGCTATCGCTCCGAGATACCATCCATATTTTTTCATTATGTCGTCTATTTCATAAGTCATTAGTCCCCGCCCCTCACCCTGTTGTTCGTCTGGCGGTGGCTCTTGTTTTGATGGGACAAACCCCTCCAAATCGCTTCGCTCATCTTGCTGTGGCTCCTCTGGCTGTGGTTGCTGTGGCGTCTCCGCGATGAGTGGCTTTGCCACGATGTTCTGCTCCGCAGAACTTGTTCTCGTGGGTGTCGTCTCCTCTGGTTGCTGTTCATTTCTATATTTATTTATAAGGGCATTAACATAATCTTTTTTTCTCATTGAATGTGTCCGTTCTTTTCTTGATAGATACTTTTTAATGTTTTTTACGGAAAACACTTTATCAATTAAATCTTCTAATCCAGTTCCCGTTTGTAATCCCAAATATTCTGCGAGTTTCTTTTTTACTTCAACCTTATTTTGTCCAACATCTATTTTATGTTCTAAAATTTTGTCTATTATCCATGATGCCCTTTGGTTCCAACCTTTAACATCGTGGCCTTCATTTTTAAGTTTATCCCTTAATGCTTCACCAAGAATTTTAATAGTAAGTTTTTTCTTAACATTACTATTTGACAATCCATTCTTCAACATTAATCTGTATTTAGCCTCCTCTAGTTGGTTTCCTATATTTTTATTTAATGCTTCTTGTGCTCCTAGCATTTTTTTCATATCATCTATTGTTATTTGTTGCTTTTGAAAATCTTTTATTCTTTCTGCTATACTTTGTATTTTACTAGGTTCCCAATTATCTATATCTGCTTGAGTAAAAACTCCAGAATTTATGATTAATTTTTTATAGTCTTCAAATTCTTTATTTGGCTTAACTTTTACCTCTGGCTGTGCCTGTTGTTCTTGTGGTTGTCCCTGCTGTGCAGGCATAATATATTGTTGTTGTGGTGGCATAATGGCTAATCTTTGGTTCCTTTGCTGTTCGTATTGTAAATCCTCTATGAGTTTTTGCTCCCTTCTTAGTTCTCTGTCTTTTTGTTCTTGTCGTTCCTTGATATCTTCCATGTCTTTTCGGTGTTGCCTCTTCTTTTCTTCTTTAGCATCAACTCGTGCTTTTTTCTCTTTTTGGTCAATCTCATCAATCTTTTCGTATTTCTCCTTTCTGAGTTTGTCTAAGTGGTCATTAATGGCGGTTCTAGTATTTTGCTCAATCTCTGAAAGGCTTTGGACTTTTCTTAAGTCTTCTTTTCGCTTAGGTGTCTGTCTTGTCTTTGGCCGATTTAGATATTTCATAAAAAGTTTAACAATTTGAAGTGTGCTCATATCATTTGTTTTCTTACCGAAATTAAGATAATATTTTTTACCCTTCTGGATAATATACGGCATCCCGCTTTTATTCCTATAAACCCTCGGGGGTCTTAATTTCTGTTTCTTCGCTTTCTTGACGACCATTCTATAGATAGTTTAGAATTGCGTTTTACTGCCCGAAGGGCGTAATCACTCTACGAGATGGTCGTGCTATCGCACTCTCACTATGGATTCAACTTGTTGAATCTATATTCTAAACCATCGTTTTTTTATTTTAGGAAAAAATAATGGTCATCGATGTTTTGTGATGACGAAGTCAGAACAAAATATCTTTAGAATTTGAGTGCTCCACGTCCTCTCTGCTTACCATACCCCAGTCTTGATGCTACAGCACCAACACTACCTGCGTAAGGCACCCCGACACTACTTAATGCTCCCGCAGTCCTTGAGATTAACTTATTACCGCGAAGAAATTTATCAACGGCAAAGACCGTTTTCCCAACTTTTTGCCAGTTGATTTTACCACCTGCTTGTCCCTTGCCTCCTTGCTTCTTCTTGCGACCAGTCTTCTTTTTGCCTCCAGCCATGTTTGTGCTTGAGTTAATAGTTCGTTTGCCGATTGTTGGAATGACTTCAACGCGAGTTGTTTTTACTACCAGATAGATGAATATATAATACAGAAAAAATAATTATTTTTGATATTGATATTTGTTTCTGTTCCGATCCGACGAAGTCGGATCTACAGCGTCTTCAACAAACATCGTTTTTTTTTGCTTTAATGGTCATCGATGTTTTGTGATGACGGCAGTCAGAACAAAACATCAAAAATATCATTATTTCATGCGATAAGCAAAATTTTTTCTTAACTCATCATCAACACTTGAGACATAAAGAAAATTAAATCTCTCCTTTGTTGCTTCGTGATACTTTTGAAGAAAGTAATCAAAGTCAAAAGATAAGTCTAAGTGTTTATACACGAGTTCCATTTTGTCCTGAGATTGCCCCGGAAAGATTAATAAATAATCTAACTGCTTAATGGCTTCTGGCCGTAGGTCGTTCAAATACTGACTAGACATAATAACCTTACTTTTATAGTGTCTGTTCTTTTTTAACAAATCACTTACGGACTTGTCTCTTAATCCACTACCTAAATCATCCAAAACAAAAACAACCTCTGGAGAAATATACTTACTCGGCCTTTCCTTTGCCTCTGCGGTGCTCTGTTTCTTTTTTTCTTCTTTTCCAAAGTATAAAAATTGTGGCTTCTCTATTTCTTCTTTGTCCTGTTTTACTTCTCCTTCGTGTTGCTCGTCATGTCTGTTCAGTTTGTCTAACTCATAATCAATGACATTAACACCATCTGATTTAAGAAAGGTATATATTGCCATCGGGTTGCCTCTGTTCTTAAAGTGCTTTACCATTGCTTTATAAATGTAGTCCTTGTGTATGGTTGAAGCAATAATGACAATACGGGTTTTTCTGTCTGTAGTCCGTTTCAGTATTTCAAAGAGTGCTGTCGTCTTACCGCTCTTCTTACGGGCAAGCAAAAATATGTTAGCATACGGCTCATTGAATAATTTATAACCCTTGGCTTTTTTGTTTCCATCATCCTCTTGTTTTACTGGCTTCACCTTGACATTATTGATTTTTTCCATTGATAGTTTAGAATTGCGATTCGTGCTGTCGCACTCTCTCTTATTCTAAACCATCGTTTTTTCTTTATGGTTTAAAATAAATCGGTTTTCGATGGTTATCAACAAACGAGAATGAGTGAAACGAATGAGAGTGTAGTTGATAACTATCCTAGAAATTCCAAACACAAAACAATTCGGCCTGCTAAATTTCCTGTGTCAATATTTCCGCTGTCGGTTTCAAGGACTTTAAATGTATATTGTCCGTCTGTCCATCCTACAACACCCAAATTATAACCGAGATTTGAAATGTTTGCTGTAGTGCTGTCCGCAAATGTTCCAATAATTCCAATTCTATCCATGTAAAGAATTCTGGTTTTGGTTTCGGTCTGGTCGTTCATATAGTGGATAAATTTTACATTCATTTTGGTTGGTGTGAATGACATTTGAATATTTTTATTAAATGTTTTGCTTCCTCCAGCAAAATCATTGCTCAGAAAAATAATCCGCTGATATTTATAGTCAGCCATGATGTCCTCTATATTAGTGCTAATAAACTTTTTATTAATTAATATTTCTGCTCGGACTGCCTGCGACTTTTACTCTCGTGTAAGTGAAAAAAAGAATGAGAGTTGTGTTTATTGTATTCAGAAAGGTATTGAAACAAAATTTAAATGTGTTTTCATAAATAACGGAAATAATATGTGTCGTAGTTTTGATGATGCTTTGCCATTAATGTGTGCTGGCGATAGTTCTTGGTATAAAACTCAAGTATATGAATGTAATTCTATTTAAACATAACGAGAATAAACGATATAAAACGATGCCTGACTACAAACAAGGTAAAATATATGCTATCAGGGCGTACCAAACGGATCAGGTGTATATTGGTTCAACCGCTCAACCATTATACAAAAGACTTTATTTTCATAAAAGAGAATATAAATGTTGGATGAATGGAAAATTTAATTATGTTTCTTCTTTTGAAATCGTCAAATATGATGATGCTTATATTGAATTCATTGAAGATTTCCTTGTAATAACAAAATGGAACTTGAGAAAAGAGAAGGTGAATGTATTAGACAAACAGAAAATTGTGTAAATAAAATAATAGTAAGAAGAACCAAAGATGAATATTATCAAGATAACAAAGAACAAATAATACAAAAAATGAAAAAATACTATGAAAAAAATAAAGAACATTTAACACAGAAAATGAAAGGATACTACGAAGAAAATAAAGAGCAATTATCACAGAACATGAAAGGATACAGAGAACGGAATAAAGAATATTTGTTAAAAAAGAAAAAAGATTATTATAAAGAAATAAGACAAAAAAAATCACTTGTGAGTGTGGTTCAATTTTGTCAGTACATAGTTTATCGCCTCATAAATCAAAGGAAATACATTATGACAATATGATCGGATTATCCTCTTTTGGTTTTTAATTTACTTCTTACCACCCCCAGAACTTGGAGAAGGTAAAACGATACCGACCATCAACGAAATGAGCCCCACATAGACATTAGTTTGATTACAATCAAGATTATGGTTAGAAAGTTTTACGATCGCTAACGAGACTATAGCAATAATGATACCCATTTGAAATAAGTATTTAATAAGTCGGCTGTCGGTTGGTCTGTTTTTTATACAACAACAATTCCAGTTATCTTCCAATTCGTGCTCTACTTTTTTTTTCCTCAGTCTTTAGTTCTACTTCAAGAACACGAGACTTTAATTCTGGAGTTAGTTCGCCATCCATATCCATAATAGGTGGTGGTCTGTGAAGTCTAGTTGTATTATTTGACATTATCAATAACGGACACTCTGATTTCTGCTAATTGATTTGCTTGGTCTTGTAGTATATTCATGAGATTATTATTTTGTTTTTCTAAATTAACTACCTTTTCCGCCATGTGTTGAAAAGCACTAACCAATATTGGTATGAAGTCTGTATATGTTATTCCTTCAAGGTAGCCTTCTCCATCCTCTGCTTTTATCCCACTTTCAGATACAAATTCAGGAAATATTTTTTTAACTTCATCCGCAATAAATCCGTGGTTCTTTTTTTCTTTCTTTTTGTCTGATTTCAAATAATATGAACAACAATTTATTTTCATAAGTTTATCACAACAATCCCCGCAGTCTAATGTTTTAATATCTGATTTAAGCCGTCTATCCGATGAGTTTGTCCAAGCACCATTAAGAGGAATATAATTATAACTACCAGACGGCTCGCCAGTAGTAGAGTTTGAAGTAGTCCAAGCGTGAAGCAAACCAGTAGAAGAAACAATTACTCCATAATTCGTATATCCTCCCGATTTAAAATATAGTTGTGCGTCGACGGTAGAAGCGGGTCTTTTTCGTATGGTTAAAAAACCGCTGGATGCTGTTGGAATGACTACCTCTCCCGATGTATTAATGTTTATCGCCTCAGTGTAAGATATATTGTTTCCCACCGTTGTTCCTGAATTATAATAAAAAGTGAGTTTTACACCTTTTTGAATTAGAAAGTTAGATGACGCAGAAGATGATTTCCAGTTCGTGCCGTCAAAATAAGCATCAAAACTTTAATTGACATTGTCGTGTGCCCAATTCAATAATTGAAATGTTGGATAAGCATCCGCCGTTGTTATTGCTTGTATGTGTGCCCCTGCGATATTTGAAGCCGTCCCGTATATTTCTAAACCACCTGACGCTCCCACTCCTTTCGTTGAGTTGCCTATGATTATCGGTTTGCCTGATGCTGTTGTTATTTTGTCGCTTGTTGCCAATGTCGTTGTTGATATCCCCGCGGTTGAAGTAATTGTTGTTCCTGTTATTGTTCCGCCATTTGTTATATTGTTTGAGTTCATATCTAAGGCACCATAAAACCGCATACCGCCAGCATTGTTAAAACGGACAATGTCAGACGAAGCACTTTTATTATCCAAAAGTTTTGAAATATAAAGTCCCGCCCCTTTTACATCAGATGCTACATTCGTAAATACATAACCTCGTTGGTTCGCGGTTCCACTTGTAGCAGTATTTAGAGTAAATAAGAAATATTGGTAATCTCCCGATGTCTGTGAAAAGAATATGTCTCCTCCATTTTGGTTTAATATCCTCGCCCCATTATATGTTATATTTCCGCCATTAGTGATAGTTTGATTATTAAAATCTGCATTGTTCGTTAAAGTTAGATATTTTATCACAGTGCTCGCCCCATTAAATGTTTTGCTTCCTGTTATGGTTTGGTCTGTTGTTAGTTTTACATTTTGCCAGTCCAATGTGTCCGCATAACCTTTTGTCGCTCCGTCCGTTGCTAATGTCGGAGTTCCAAGGTTGGCTATTTTGCTACTATTACAATCTAGCCCCGAAGCATTTACCCAACCGACTATCGTCCCGTCAATAATAAAACTTATTTTTTTCGCAGAAATTTCAAAGTTGTAATATGTTGCAGTTTTCATATCCAAACTAGCAATTGACCCGATATTACTGGTAGAATTGAAAACGATAAATGTGCCCTTTGTTGTTGAATTGATTGAATTTCCTGTTATTTCAACACCACTGCTATATGTCTTAATTCCTGCTATGGTTTGGTTAGCAGTTAGTTTCACATTTTGCCCGTCTAATGTATCCACATAACTTTTATTTGCTCCGTCCGTTGTTGCTGATGGTGTGGCTAAGTTTGTTATTTTGTTATTATTCAAAGATAGTGTAGTGCCAGATGCGGTTATAATTAAAGTATTACCCGAATATAACTCAACATACGACCCCGTTATTTGTATCGGATACCAAGTCGCTGTTGCTGTCTTTTGTGCGGCAATCATTCCTATTTTTGTATCAAAGGCTATGCCAATGCCGTCAAAAGTAGTTGGATTGGATGAACCACTTACTTCCAAAGTTGATGTAAATTTTTTATTCCTGCTATGGTTTGGTCTCCTGTTAGTTTAACCACCGAAGTGTCAAGAGTAGAAACATCCACACCATCAACAAGATTCACATTTGTTATGCTTTGACTTTTCATATCAATCCCCGCACTAGCATTTATTATGTTGCTGAATGTTTTGGTTCCTGCTATGGTTTGGTCTCCTGTTAGTTTAACCACAGAAGTATCAATGGCAGAAACATCCACACCATCAACATTGCCTACATTCGTAATCGCAAAACCACCCATATTTAAACTGCCCGTCATAGCCGTTGTGCCGTCTTTTGCTAATTTTGTATCGGTATATGCTTTCGTTGAAGCATCACCATCGTTGAATGGTGCTGGAAGTCCGCTGATTGCTGTTGTGCCACTAAAATTTAAAACATTACCAGTCAATGTTATCCCACTCCCCGTGGTAGAAGCAAGAAGTATGGAAGAACCAACAATAGATAATGGATAGCCTGTTGCTCCACCTGCCTCCGACGAATAAATAGAACCCATATTATTGTTGTAATTGAAGAATAACTTACCCGTGTTTAATGGATTTGAATCTTTTACACCCAAATAAGTAGTAAATATTTTATTCCCTGTTATGGTTTGGTCTCCTGTTAGTTTTACCACAGAACTATCAAGAGCCGAAACATCAACACCATCAACATTACCGACATTTGCTACATTAAAACCCCCCATATTTAAATCTCCAAACATCATAGCGAGACCATCCAATCTAAGAAAAGGTGAGTTTGTGTTTCTCCATTGTCCTGTGCTATAAATGAGTAGTTGGTTATTGGCTGGTGTGCCCGTTATTGTAACATCGCTGTGTGTATCAATTGAACCATCCGCAGACACTTTATCATTATTGTCTTCGTGCTCTGATATCCAAGTATCAACATCTTTGGTATTTAGTAAATTAACTCCCGTTATATTCAAATTACCGCCCATACTAATATTGCCTGTTTCATCAACATTTATCGGAAATGTTTTATTTACCCAGTTTATTGAGTTATATGTTAGATAACTATTCATCGCTATTGGTGCTGTAATGACTACATCTGTGAGTGTATCAATTGAGCCGATTGTTGTATTTCTCCATTTACCATCTACATCATTATATGTTAAGTATTGCCCGACCGTTGGAGCGGATATGTTAGTGTCTATCAAATTGTATAGACTGGTTTGGTGCGGATTGGAAGTATTAGAGCGGTGTTGAGTTGAGGCTTTGACTTCGTCATTATCCCTTACTCGTTGCTCTGTGTAGTATAAACTGCTTCCTTCTTTAATGTCTGTTGTTGATTTGGTAGATAATCTTGTGTCAAATCGTAAATCGGTATAGTAGAGGTTCAAAGGGTTTTCATCTTCTGGCACTCTGTCTGTATTCAGACCGACTATGTTTGTGTTGGTAAGGTCTAAATTTGCGATTGATAGGCTGTCTGTCGCGATTTCTGACAAACCTAGTAATGATTTATATTGCGACATAGATATTTTAGAATTGCGCTTTACTGCCCGAAGGGCGTAATCACTCTACGAGATGGTCGTGCTGTCGCACTCTCGCTATGGATTCGACTTGTTGAATCTATATTCTAAAACATCGGAAAAAAATTGAAGAAAAAATTTAATTGGAAACGATGTTTTGTTATGACGAAGTCAGAACAAAATATCAATTATTTATTTATTTAATTTTAAAAATACTAAAATATATTAATCTTAGTATAAATGCCGTCTCCCGAAGCAAGTCGTAAGAACTGGGGTAGTGCTGTGGAAGGAATAAAAGCGAAAGCGAAACAACGAAAGATGGAACATGCCAAAAAGGTTTCGGAACAATACCGAAATGCGGTTAAAAGTGAAGACGAAGATATGGAACAAAAAATAGCAGAGATAGAAAATAAGAATGTGGCTACCGATATCATTAATGAAAAGGAACAAGATGACACACCAGAGCAAAGCAGTGATAGTGAAAGTGAATGTGATTTTACTGATATCATTGCTGAAAAGATGGCAAAAATGAAGATAAGAAGAAAGAAAGCGGAAACTAAGAGAGAAAAGAAGAAGAGTAAGAAACCAGAGCCTGAGCCCGAGAGTGAAGAAAGTGAGAGTGAAAGTGAAGAAGAAGAGCCAAAACCAAAGAAAGGGAAAGGTAAAAAATCAAATAGTAAAGTTTTGGTCAATGTATATAATACAGAGAAACCAACACGGAGCGAAACTTCAAGCGACTTAAGTAAGTGCTTCCTCAAATTCTAAAGATATGAGTGAGGAAAATCAACTTGATAATAAACATATAATTATTAATACTCAGAATGCGGATCCCTCACTAGAAGAACTGCCAACTGGAGAAGTAGTTAAAACAAAAGAAGAAGAAGCCCTTGAAATACACCACCAGAAAAAGAACCCGAAAATATGGAATACTATATGGGTTGATAAACCATTAGACCAAGTTTTCTTAGACTTAGCCGATATGAGTAAGATAAAAGATAAGAAAGGAAATAAAGGATATGCTTGGATGCTTGTTTGGATTGATTGTCATTCAAGATATTTAATCATCATTCCACTAAAAATAAAACAGCGAAAGAAGTTTATTATGCTTTAAAATCTATACCTTATAAACCTAAATCATTACAACAGACAGCGGAGGAGAATATAAAGGTGCTACTCGTGATTATTTTATTCAAAATAGTATTAAGCACGATGTGGTTGAAGTAGGGGACCACAGAGCCTTAGCGGTTGTTGATAGAGTTATAAGGAGTATTAGAAGCTGGTTGGATTTATTATTTGAAACTAATAGAAATTTTGATTGGGTAAGTTATATTCAAGATTTGGTTAATGCTTATAACCACAAACTTCATAGAGGAATTCAAGCCCGACCAGTGGATGTCTTTGCTAGAAGAGATAAAAATAAACATACTATCACTCGTGATGACCTTATTAATGAATTCAATGTTGGTGATACTGTAAGAAAGGAAAATAAAAAACTAATGCTTGCGAAAGGAGGAAAGACTTTCAGCAAAATTATTTATAAAGTCAAAGGCCGTTCCGGATTCAAAATTATATTAAATAATGATGAGTTGGTAAGTCCAAGAGATTTATTGAAAACTGATTTTACAAAACCCATTGATGAAGAGAAAGACATAAAGCAACAAACAAAAGAAATTATAAAGGAAAAGAAGACAAAAGAATTGCTAAAGAGAGAAGAAATAGAACCAGAAAACATCAGAACAAGTAAAAGAGAACGAAAGGCTAAAGTAATAATGGACTTTTAATGGAAATAAAAAATATGTGATAGAATTTCTGGAATTCTGCTGCCAATTTGAAATGCAGATAAAAAGGAAAAGTGGAAGATTTTTTTTACACCAGCCACCTAGGCGTTGTCGCAAAAAAGCCACCAAGTTGAATTTTTACTTGGACAACTTTTTGCTTTTCCGACGAACTGGAGGACTAGGAGTTGGAAGACGAAAAAGGTCAATTTAATGATGCATATATTTTTCTTGTAGTGTGCTGTATAAGGCTATTTTGCTGTTTTTGTTGCTTAGTATTGATTTGCGGGAAATCAATAGGAAGGACGATACATTTTACGAAGGTCGTTTTGAGGATACGAAAAAACGACCCAGTAAAATGTGTATTTATCTACTTGCTGGTGGAGGAGGAAATGTCAATATTATCGCTAATTTTATTGAGGATCAGTGATACAGAAAGAAAAAAATAATAAAAAAATAAAACGGAAGCTAATGTGATATTAGAGATATTTTTACCGCATCTTTATTATTAAAATAAGGTTGTTGAATTAAATATTCAAGGTATGGTTTATCAATCTTAGCAACATCTTCAATTTTCATTTTTTTAATACTTACCATATTGAAGAAAAATGTCAGTTTCATTTTGCTAGTATTCTTTCTTTAATATACATCCTTCTTCTGTACATGTAGCATTCGCTATTTCTTCGCCAACATTAGCCTTGATTTCTGTGATACTAGTCTCTTTTAAATCAGTTGTCTTAAAGGTGTGCTTGGTTCCTCCATTATAATTTTTGCTAGTGTAGCCTCCAATGGAATAACTACTTTCACATTGTCATCGCGGGGTTTTTATTGCTCATAGAAAGAAACGATATCAGGCTTAGTCCATTTGATTGAACGTTTCTTAATGTCGCTGTCAAGGTTCCATTTGTCAATTTCGTTTAAGTAGTCTGGTTTGGTGTTCAGGTCAGTCGTTGATATATATAAAGTAAATATTAATTTTTATTGTAAATATTATTTTACTTCACTTTTAATGTCTGTAAATTTATCGAACCACTGCTGTTTCATTACAAATTCAAGATATGTCTTATCAATAGTTGCAACATCTTGAATTTTTTTCCTTTGTATTTACCAAACGGAAAAACATCGGTCGGCTTTCCTTCTCTACTTTTTTCAATTGCCTTAATTTCTTCATCAATCATCTGTTGGACATCTCTTACTGAAAAGAATTCCTTATTCTTCTCAATTGAAAGCAGTCCAAATTTTTCAGATAGTCTAGTGAGGGTGGTCATTGGTCTATATAGATTGGTAAAAAAAATTTATGGAAAAAAATTAATTAATCAAACTCGTAATAGGGAGGACTTTTAATTTTTTCAAAAAAGATAACTAAGTTAAGCACAGCAGTAAAAACTAAGAAACATGTTTTAATATCTCTTCGTGTTGATTTGAAAAAAGATAGATAAGTTATCTTTTTTTAGAGTTTGAGAGAAATTCAAATAAAGACTATTTAAGGCTTAATGATTGTTATATTTAATTTTGATAAAATTATGTCTATTTTTGTTGAAATTAATAGTAAGACGAATTTATATAAAATAGCATTATTTTATATAAAAGATAACTGTGCTATAGTGGTACCTATAGTAGTACTGGGATTCGCAAGTTGGTGATTGAATTAAAAACGCTAGTCCGGATCGAATTGAAAAACGAATATTCTGCCTAAAGCTGCCTAAAGCAGCAGGGGAAGAGTCTTCTACAGGTTGTTGTTTTCTTTGGTTTTGTGTTATCGCTGTTGTTGAGAGAAGTCAGTTCCAAGAAAAAGCTCAGAGGGCTAGTAAAATATTTAATCAAGATACTTGACCAAGATTCGGGGAAAAGAACGTCAGATTCTTTGGGCAAGAGTTGATAACACAGAATTTTGCCACAAATAAGAGTTTCTGGAGTAAATATTTCCATCATTCTGGCTCTCCCTCAGCACTTTTCATTAAAAGCTCCCTCGATTTCTCTCGTTGTCTCGGTCTATCTTCTCTTCTACACCTCTCTCCCGTCTTGAAATTCATTCGTTCATTAATCATTTATTCATTTGTTTTTTTATTCGTTCATTTATTCATTTATTCATTCATGTGATGTTAATGTTTCAAGCGACAATCCTTCCTCTTCTTCCTTCCCCCTACCTCCCTCCCTCCCTTCCTCTCTCTCTCTCTCTCTCTCTCTCTCATCCTCTCTCCCCCC
>WBZZ01002229.1:5000-17500 GCA_019918135.1 Paulinella micropora | reverse complement strand
GAGTTCGGCACGCATCTGGCGCACGGCGACGATGAGCCATCACGCACCGCACCCCCCGTGCTGCATCTGTCACAGGTAAGCAGCCAAACCTTGCCTTACTTTATCTTAGCTCTTAGCTTAGCTTAGTTTAGCTTACCTTACCTTTATGAGCCCTCGGGCACTGCACCGCCCGTGCTGCATCTCTCGCAGGTAAGCAGCCTGGCCTTAGCTTACCTTACCTTAGCTTAGTTAGCTAACGTTTGCTTATCTTACCTTACCTTGCCTTACCTTACCTTCCCTTTCTTTCCCTTGCCTTGCCTCAGGTTCGCAGCCGGCCCAAGACGGAAGCGCTGGACGAGGTCAGCTGCATGCACATGCCCTCTCTTGTCTCGCTCTTCTTGTCTCGCTCTTCTTGTCTCTTCTTGTCTCTTCTCTCTTGTCTCTTGTCCCTTGTCCCTTGTGTCTCTTGTCTCTTATCTCTTGTCTGCGGCTGGTTCAGTAAGCTCCACACCCCGATTGACATCATACCATAGCCATCCATCTGTCTCTCTCTATCCATCCCTCTACCTATCCATCTCTCCATCCCCAAGATCCATCCATCTATCTATCTACAGATATCTATATATCTATCCATCTATCTATCTATATATCTATCTATCTATCTATCTGTCTATTTATCTATCTATATATCTGTCTGTCTATCTATCTGTCTGTCTATCTATCTTATCTATCTATCTATCTATCTATCTATCTATCTATCTATCTATCTATCTTATTTCTGTCTGTAGGCCGACGCGCTGCCCGTGGAGGCCATGTCCACCCCCGTGCTGGTCCAGCTAGCTAGCTATCTCTTATCTATCTACCTATCTATCTACCTATCTATCTACCTATCTATCTACCTATCTATCTACCTATCTATCTACCTATCTATCTACCTGTCTATCTATCCGTCCATCTATCTATCTATCTATCTATCTATCTATCTATCTATCTATCTATCTATCTGTCTATCTATCTATCTATCTATCTATCTATCTATCTCTCTCTCTCTCTATATATATATATATTTCTATATATACATATATATATATATATCCTGCAGGTGCGGCAGGGCTCCTCGTCGCACACGTCGCGGCCGGTGCCGTTCGCGCAGCAGGTTCTTCTTGTTTTTGTTCTTGTTGATTGTTGTTGTTGTTGTTGTTGTTGTTGATGTTGATAATGATGATGATGATGATGGTGGTGGTGGCGGTGGTGGTGGTGGTGTAAGTCTTCTTGTTGGTTGGTGATGGTGTTGTTGACATATACATGTATATCTTATTGTTAGAATCGCGCGGAGTACTACCTGAGCCTGCTGCTGCGCATGGGCTTCCAGGAGGACGAGGCCAAACAGGCGCTGCAACTCACCAAGTACCATCTATTTCTCTTCTTCTATCTATCTATCCATCTATCCATCTATCTCTGCAGCCTGCCCTGCTTGCTGAAAGCTGCTCCCTAGGCGCCTCCCCTCATTTACTCCGCTACCAGCAACAGCAGCTTAGCATCAGTGCCCTGTGTGAATTTGGTTGGAGATGTGGTGCTGTGTTGTGTTGGTTAGGTACAGTGGTGTGGAGAATGCGGTGACTGCCATCGTGCAGCAGCGCGTCGGCAACTCACCACCGCCCAGGTCAGACATGTGTGTACACGCGCGCGCGCGCGCGCGCGTGTGTGTGTGTGTGTGTGTGTGTGTGTGTGCATCTATCTATCTATCTATCTATATCTATCTATCTATCTATCTATCTATCTATCTCTGTGTGCGATGTGCAGGGTGGCGTCGGCGCCTAGTCTGGCGTGGCTGTCCTCGCAGCGCGACGAAAGTATCTATGTATGTATGTGTGTATGTATGTGTATGTATGTATGTATGTATGTATGTATGTATATGTGTGTATGTATGTGCATGCAGGTATGTATGTATGTATATATGTATGTATGTATATATGTATGTATGTATGTATGTATGTATGTAATGTATGTAATGTATGTAATGTATGTATGTATGTATGTATGTATGTGTGTGTGTATGTGTGTGTGTGTGTGTGTGTGTGTGTGTGTGTGTAGGCAGCAAGATGGATGGCAAGATGAGCGAGATCGAGTCGATGCTGAAGCCAGAGCTGCGTCGCGCGCGTTCGCTGGAGCACGAGCGGGAACGCCAAGCCATGGTACAGGACAATACAATATAATACAATACAGTACAATACAATACAATACAATACAATACAATACAATACAATATAATACAATATAATACAAGACAATACAATACAATACAATACAATACAGTACAATACAATACAATATGATAATGAATTGCAAGACAATACAAGGCCATGCAATACAATTCAATACAATTCAATACAATTCAATACAATACAATACAATACAATACAATACAATGCAATACAACACAATACAATGCAAAACAATACAATACAATACAATACAATACAATACAATGCAATGCAATACCATACAATACAATGCAATACAATACAATACAATATAATACAATATAATACAATACAATACAATACAATACAATACAATACAACACAATACAAGTCAACACAGTACAATTCAACACAATACAATACATTACAATACAATACAATACAATACAATACAATACAATGCAATGCAATACAATACGATACGATACGATAGGTGCAGGGCGTGTTCGCCAATTTCCAGCGGCAGTGGAGTGAGGAGGCGCTCAAGGGGTTCGACGGGCTTGCGGAGGGGCCACCCAAGCCGCCGCTGCCTCTGCCGCCGCTTGATACGGACAGTAGCAGCAAAGCAGCAGGCCGCGGCGGCCAGGCTCTGGCCAGCACAGAGGCCGCTGCTGCTGCTGTCCCGCTGGGCAACGGGCTGCATGGCGGTGCAACAACACACTCACCAACAAATGCCGCAGCAAACGCGCTAGCCTCCTCCTCCTCCTCCTCCTCCTCCTCTTCCACAGAGCCCTTACCTTCCTCCTCCTCCTCCTCTTCACCCCCCGAGGCCGACTCCTCTGCCTCCTCTGCCTCCGCAGCCGCCTCTTCCTCCTCCTCGGCGACTTCTTCTACCTCTCCCTACAAAGGACTGGGCCTGATGACCCCTCTCTCGCAGCCCTTGCTAACGGCCGATTTCCTGCTGATGCTTCCCCCTGACCCCTCCGGCCCCCCTCCTGGTCCGGACGCGGCGGCTGATGCCTGCGACTGGCCCGGCGGTGAGGGCAAGCACAGCCCCTATCACAGCCGCAGTCATAGCCTGCACAATGGCTCACAGCTCGGCCCGGGGCCCTCCCCGCGCGACCAGGTAGATAAATAGCCATATAGGTAGGTAGATAGATAGATAGACAGCTACAGCCCGCCACACACGCAGCAGGTCAGTGTAGCTAAGCTCAGCTACACACCGTGTGTGCGTGTGCGTATGTGTGTATGTGTGTGTGTCTGTCTGTCTGTCTCTGTGTGCTTATGTGTGCAGGAGCACGAGGCGCTGGACGAGCAGAAGCAGCCCATCAGCGTGTCGGGGCCGGCCGAGCTGAAACGACCGCGCAAGAAGTTCTACTCCCCACAGGTGGCAGCCGCACGCGCACTGCTGCAGAAAGGTCAACCACCTACTTACCTACTTACTTACTTACCTACTTACTTACTTACTTACTTACTTGCTTGCTTGCTTACTTACTTACTTATTTACTTACTCACTTACTTTCTTACTAACGTATTACTTACCTTTCCAAGCGACTTACTTACTTACTTACTTACTTACCTACTTACTTATTTGCTTGCTTGCTTGCTTGCTTACTTAATTACTTACTTACTTACTTACTTACTTACTTACGGACTGACTGAAGGTCCCTGGCCGTGCGTGTACTGCGAGTACGTGAACTTGCCCTACCACCGCTCCTGCAACCAGTGCGCCAGCCAACAGTAAGTGCACACAACAGGGAGAGAGCATAGTAGTAGTAAGAGTGCAGATGATGGCAGCCGTGCTAGTAGTAGTAGTAGTAGTAGTAGTAGTAGTAGTAGTAGTAGTAGTAGTAGTAGTAGTTAGTAGTAGTAGTAGTAGTAGTAGTAGTAGTAGTAGTAGTAGTAGTAGTAGTAGTAGTTAGTAGTAGTTAGTAGTAGTAGTAGTAGTAGGAGGAGGAGGAGGAGGAGGAGGAGGAGGAGGAGGAGTAGGAGGGGGAGGAGGAGGAGGAGGATGAGGAGGAGAGAACGCGCTGCCAGCAGAGCCAGGCACAGCAACACGCCAACTCCAGACTAGAGCACTGCTGTTACAGTCGAGAGATATGACAGACAGCAGAGAGAGCACGCACTGCACAACAACACGCCAAGTCAAGACTAAAGCACTAATTTCCGATCTAGTCGAGAGATATGACAGACAGCAGAGAGATCACACACTGCCAGTCCCAGGGAGAGCAACAGGCCATCCAGACTAGAGCACTAATTGCCGATCAAGTCGAGAGATATGACAGACAGCACAACACAGCAGAAAAGGCCGGAGCGACAGTGCAAAAAAAAGCAAATCAGACAGAAGTAAGGTCATAGTCGAGAACACACACATGCGGACACATGCAGGCAGCTGGCAAGAGGAGTAGAATAAAATCAATTGCAAATGTACATCCCGACTAGGCATGCAGATGAGCTTGGAAACTTTTTTGAAAATTAAAAAAAAAAATTAAAAACAAAAACAAAAACACACACACACATACACAAAAGAGAGACGTGCCACATAAGCAGAACACATGCCTCTTGTATGCGCTATGTGTAGGTATGTGAGCTGGATGCTGCTGAGCGAAGAAGAATGGCAGGTACAACAACGACGACTACTACTACTACTACTACTACTACTACTACTACTACTACTACTACTACTTCTTCTTCTTCTTCTTCTTCTTCTTCTTCGTCTACTACTACTACTACTACTACTACAATAATATAATAATAATAATAATAATAATAATAATAATAATAATAATAATAATAATAGTAATATATATTGATCTGTCATGGCTGAGCCCGAGGGCCATGCGCCTCCATCCCTCGACCCAACAGGGACTACAGTGAGTATGTTGGGGAGGGAAGAGTGACTCTAACCATCCTGCATAGAAGGCCCCAAAAGGAAGTCCCTACTACCCGCACAGTGTCGGGTACCTTGCAGGAAATCAACTACAAATGATTGATCTTCCCCGCGTGAGAGCTCCACGAGACTGGGTAGGTCCCGCATGGAGGTACTCACAGGGGTAGCAGACATTTCATGCGGTCTGCCAGCGCATGAGGACGTTTTGTGGTAAGTATCTGGGACGCCTCGAAACCCGTCACCACCCCTAGATCGCGGAATGTAAATACCCCTTTGATCCCACGTGGTGTATGTCTTATAAAAAACAACACAACGACATGGCCTCGGAACCAACACAACAACATAGCCTCGGAACCCACATCGACATAGCCTCGGAACCCACACAACAACAGAGCCTCGGAACCAACACAACAACATAGCCTTGGAACCAACACAACAACATAGCCTCGGAGCCAACACAACGACATAGCCTCGAAACCAGTGGGAAGAGGCCCAACCACCTCCTCTTCCCGTGGGGTGCCATACTGTGCACCCCTCCATAATAATAATAATAATAATAATAATAATAATAATAATAATAATAATAATAATAGTGCTTCTCTGTCAATGGCTGATGCATTTCTGCACATGCGCCTCCATCGTCTAATAATAATAATAATAATAATAATAATAATAATAATAATAATAATACTATATCTGAGGCGTACTGATGCAGCTAATGGCATATCCTCAACGGACATAAGCCTCCAATACCCTTGTTCGAGGTCCTCCACCCCCCCGTGTCAGTCTCTCGCCTGATGATCGGGGCCACCGATGGAGCTCCTGAGGGCAAGACTGCACTAAGCCGAGGTTATTCCGCAGTCCCAGCAACCTCTTGCAAGACGTCACCGAATGTGCAAGTGCATACACCAAGCGCGGTTGCTAGAGCTGCCTCGAAACCCCACCCATAACAATCTGGTGTCTGCTGGGTCCTGGGCTATCAACCAGCATATGCGGAGTTTAAGATCTTTTACGCGCGCAACGACCCTCCTCCCCAGCATCTACCACCAAAGGGTTATGAGTTGGCGTCACAGTTTAACGCCTTGAGGCCATTGGGCTGAATAATAATAATGATAATGATAATAATAATAATAATAATAATAATAATAATAATAATAATAATAATAATAATAATACTTCCTCTAAGGCATACTGATGCAGCTGATGGCACGATCCGTTTCCGGACATGAGCCTCCATGCCCTTGTTCGAGGTGCTCCATCCCCACCTAGTCAGTCTCTCGACTGATTATAGGGGCCACCGATGGAGCTCCTGAGGGCAAGACTACACTAAGCCGAGGTTATTCCGCAGTCCCAACAACCTCTTGCAAAACGTTGCCGCATGTGCAAGTGCGTACACCAAGCATGGTTGCTAGAAATACCTCAAAACCCCACCCACAACAATTTGGTATCCGCTGGGTCCACGGGCTATCAACCGGCATAGCGGAGTTTAAGATCTTCGACAGGCGCCCAACGACCCTCCTCCCCAGCATCATCCACCAAATGGTTTTGAGTTAGCATCACAGTTTAACGCCGTAAGGCCATTGGGCTGGAGCTCTGATAACAAGCGTGACTATTTTTTATCATCAGGTGTTACCCTCAAATATATCAATAGGCTTCCTCAGACTATAGCATCAGATCCAGATCCTGGACATGTGCCTCCATTAAATATATCAATAATAATAATAATAATAATAATAATAATAATAATAATAATAATAATGATAATAATAATAATAATGATAATAATAGTGCTTCTCAGTCAATGGCGAATGCATTTCTGCACATGTGCCTCCATCGTCTCACCCGCGAGGGGAGTACGAAGATTTGACGATAGGCTCTACTGACACCCCGCAAGGCAGCTCCAAGCCTTCCAGACAGACCAATACTTTCAAAGAAAATAATAATAATGATAGTAATAAAGCCCTAGGACCATGTGCCTCCATCCCTCGACCCAACAGTCACAACAGTGAATGATGGGGAGGGAAGAGCGACTCTGACCATCATGAATAGCTACCCGCTCGGCGTGTCGGGTATCTTGCAGGGAATCAACTGCAAATGATTGATGTTCCCTATGAGAGAGTTCCACAAGACTGGGTATAAGTCGAATGGAGGTACTCAAGGGGTAGCAGACGTTTCATGCGGTCTGCCAGCGCATGAGGACGTTTTGCGGTAAGTGTCTGGGACGCATCGAAACCCGTCACCACCCCTAGATCGCGGAATGTCTATACCTATTTGATCCCACGTGGTGTGAGTGGACTTAGCGGAAATTTGCGGGTTTTTGCTTAGCCATCTAACTAAACCATAAACTTGCTAACTGATCCTTAGGTACATGTTTAGTTGTTGCGTTTGCTATTTGCTGATCTCTACGTCACGCTGTGCGGTGAATGAAATGTAGTTCCCAATCAGCCCAAATAATAATAATAATATTAGTAATAATAATAATAATAATAATAATAATAATAATAATAGTGCTTCTCTGTCAATGGCTGATGCATTTCTGCACATGCGCCTCCATCGTCTCACCCGTGAGGGGAGTACGAAGAATTGACGATAAGCTCTAATGACACCCCCGCAAGGGCAGTTCCAACACTTCCAGACGGGCCGGTATGTTCAATGAAAATACTGGTCCAGACGGATCGGTATGTTCAATGAAAATACTGGTGGCACCGACGGGAATCGAACTGGCGACAGGGCCCAGATGGTAGAACTTGACCACTGGGCTATCACGGTGTCCTAAATAATAATAATAATAGGCTTCCTCAGACTATAGCATCAGATCCAGATCCTGGACATGTGCCTCCATTGGGTCACCGGGGTCAGCCGATCCCAACGCATTGTCAGAACACCAAACAGACATAGCAGCAACAGCAACTGCAGGGGCAGATGGGGGCTGTGAAGTGCATGAAGAGCTAGATGCGAGGGTGTTAGCTGAAGAGAAGAACTCCGAGACACTACGCTGCGCTCCCGAACCCCTCTCTCTAGCCAGGACGTCCACTCTGCGCGGACGGCCGCGCCGCGCAACATCAACGTCACTTGGGGGAGAGGGTGGGACAGAAGCTGATGGAACCTCAGTGAGGTCAATCACCTCCTCGCCCCCATCCTCCACCCCAAGCTCCTCCCTTTTACCCTCCCTAGCAGACCAACACTCAGACACATATGATCCAAACAACACATCCAACTTTGGAGGGGGACGCAACGCTGTAACCCCTAACAACGCAGCAAGCCTAAAGTTACTGCGGAAGCGCGACTTCCCCTGAAAAAACTTACAAAACAATCGTGATTGATCCACAGGCGACATATCATCCCAACCCTGCCGCACAGAGCCCTCCCGCTCCCGCCCAAGCAACACATCCTCCACCACAACCTCACCGCCTACGACCTCACCACCCTCCTCACTCCCTCCATCCCCCTCAGCAGCCCCCACAGCCATGCCACCGAGCCTCTGCATACTCAGCAACAGCTGCTTACGTCTCCCCTCATGCATGGGGCAATCCCATAAGAAGTGCGCAAGGGACTCATTGACATCATCATGACAACAGAAGCAGCGAGGGGACATGCCACTGACCAACTTGCTGCGGTACAACCGAAGGCGGTTGTTGCAGCTGAGCAACCTTCTCCGAAGCAGATTATAATGCGCATCATCAAGGGCTACCCATCTTGGGAACTCCTTAGTTCCAAAGACTTGTCTTAGGATGACTCGCAGGCCATCAGTAAGATCGCTGCCTGCCTCTCGCTTGTCCCACATCAGTTGCTGCACCATCTTGACGTCCTGCTGAAGGGCCCACTTGTCCACAGTCAAAAACCAACCCTCGAGGTCCTTCTCTGAGCTATTTAGGAGCTCCTGAAGCCCTTGTTGTAGATCCATTGAGTCCCTGATAGCGCCTTCGGCCTCCGCAGTCCAGTCGGATTTGACTTGAGATGCGATGACAGGAAATCGCTTCTCCGGTAGAACACGCAGCCGTCCATAGAACTTCAGTTGCGCCGCCCGCCGCAAACGCTCCGCACTCAAAGAGCGCGCCAGAAAGAGTGTAATCCACTTGCTTGTCTTAGGGCTGATGCCGAGAATCATCCTCATGGGGCGCAGCATTGCTGCCTCCAGCTTGGTGAGCTGCGATACGGGGGCACGCCAGACATCGAAGGCGTACTTCAGCTTGGCCCCCACAAGTTGATTCCAGCACATGAGACGATACCTAGCTTGTATCTCACCTGCACACCACAAAGAGTACCAACCTGCGGTGGCGACTTCAGTGACACGCGTAGCCCGCAGGGCCTGCTCCTTCCACTTCAGGTCGTCGGTGATAACCACTCCCAGGTACTTGTACTGACTGGTGACACAAAGCTTCTGGCCGCGAAACCACACCACGGGCTCACCTCGCTCCCTGATACTTGGTCGTTTCGCCTTGCTCGACGTGTAAATGGGCATGATTTCCGTCTTGCCGGGCTTCAAGTTGACTTCCAGCCTGTAATCTTCCGCGAACTTGGCCACAACATTGACCATCTTCTGGAGCTCGGTGCGACTGTGAGCGATGAGGGCCACGTCGTCCGCGTATAGAAGTGCCTTGATGTCGTTCAGCCGCTTCACATCCGTGATCTTGAGGGCACTCGCCAGCCGATCACACAGCTCATCCATAAAGACGTTGAAGAGTGTGGGAGAGAGAGGGGACCCCTGTTGGACGCCTACACCCTCCAGTACTTCGGGGGTGAGTGCTCCATCAACTAGCACTTGCGACGAAGTCTGCTCGTAGCACCTGCGTAGCGTGCGCCAGAACTTGCCCCTTACACCCAGCTTCCAGAGCCTCTCAAATAGACCATCTCTCCAAACAGACGGGAAAGCCTTGCGTAGATCGACGAACAGGACATACGACTCCCGCTTCTGCTGCTGACGCCCCTTCAACCTCTGCCAAAGGGTAAAGACCTGATCCGTAGTGCGACGCCCCGGGCGGAAGCCTCCCTGCTCTGGACGTAGCTTATCCGGGCCATCCACGAAGAGCGTTAGACGAGTAGCTAATAAGGACAGATACAGCTTACCAAGGCAACTAATAATCGAGATATCCCTCCAGTTGTCAGGATCCGTAGGATCCCCACCCTTGGGGATATTGACGATGATTCCCTTGCCCCAAGCTTTTGGAGTCCTCTCGGCTTCTCGAATCCAGTTGAAGTACTGCGTTAAGTAGCCATTGATGTAGGCGCCGCCATACTTGAGCATCTCGTTCTTCACTTTGTCCTCGCCACAAGCTTTGTGGTTATTCAGGGCACGTTGCCTTGCAAGGACCTCCTCTTGCGTGAACGGCTTGTCCAGCTCTTCGCAAGTGTCTTCACCTACTTCGTGCTCCTTCATAGCCCGGGCCACCTCATCTCTGAAGCGATCGTTCCAGTGGAACTGCCGCTTAGCTTCGGCTTCCTCCCACTCCAGCGAGCCTGCTTCTGCACAGCACTCCACCACAACAGCCGCACTTGCCGGATTTTCCCGTGGCTTCACCGAATTTTTCCGAAATTCCTCCCACCGAGCGACCTTTTCCGGCAGCGTACACGCCAGTGAGCCATCCTCCCTTTGCACCGGCGCGGAGGCCTTCGTTCTGCGTGCCCCGCCAAGCCGCTTCGCGAGTAGCCAAAAGCGCTTTGAGGATTGCTCGCGTTGACATTTGACCGCTTCTTCCTGCACTTGCTTGAAGGAGGCGGACTTCTTGGCCCGAGTTGCCTTCCGAATTTGCTTGCGGAGCCGTAGCCAATTCAGACGGGCTTCCGCATTCGATTCATCCCTCCTGTATGCTGCGTAGGCCTCCCGGCGCTGCTGAATGAGCTCCTTTAGCTCCCCGTCGAACCAATTGTTGGTGAAACGGGGTCGTATACATCTGGAGCCAAGGACCCGGTGCGCCGCCATTCGGAAGGACTGCGCCACTCGCTCGGTGACCTCATCTACCACCCGTTGGCTGTCGGCACCACCCGATAGGTCAAGCTCAGGCAGCTGATGCACTCCAAGCTTCTGTAGGCAATGCTGGAATACGTCATCGAACTTGTCGCGTAGATAATCCAGCGCTTGCTTCGCAGAGTGATCATTACCCGAGACACCAGCACCAATAAGCTTATCAACACGAAAGGACCTGTAAGGTTTCGCAGCCCGCTTTGGCCGGCGCTGGCCGCTCCACGTCAGTTCGGCCCATACTGCCTTGTGGTCCGTATCAAGATCATCTTCGCATACTCCGAACTTTGCTCCAGATGCCAAGCCAGGCGACGCGCAGATGTAATCGAGGAGGTGCTTGCCTGTGCCCATGCCGCGCTGCTCACGCCGGGACCACCAGTAGGACCCTTCCACTGGGCACGAGAAGCCGCTCAGATTTCGCAGGCCCGTAGCGACGAGGACAGCCGCGAGTCTCTTGCCGTTCTCCGAACGTACCGGTGCTCCCTTATCATCGACCTCCCCGTGTTGACCGACGATGCCCTCCTCTTTTCGGCTGCATGCCGGCCCGAGCTTCGCGTTGGCATCCGCCACCGTGACCACAAGACCTTTGGCTCCAAAAAAAGCTATAGCTGCCTGCCAGGCCGCATACGCCTCTGACGACTCTTCTTCCTGCGTTTCCTGGGGAAAGTAGCCGTTGCCCACATAGATATCCTGAGCGCCGGTAACACCAGAGGCGATACGCAGCCACACTTGCTGCCGGTGGTCGACGGGGGCTGACACCAGGTTGCAATACGGACCAAGGAAGTTAGCAACCGCGAATAGAACCCCACCCTTGCAGCGATTTTTCTCGCTGACCTCCGCAGGTTTTCCAAAAATCCGGAATCCATCCAGGCTGCATTTGGAAAGTTGCTTCTTGCCCATGCGGTGCTCCTGAGCCCCGATGACTAGCCAGCCCTCGTGCTTGTAGAATGATGCCCATTCCGCCGTGCCTACGTTGTCGTATCCCGTTTTACCCTGCCAGTTGTGACTCGCGACGAGTAGCTTGAAGCCGGTATCGAACTGCTTGGAGCGGTGCTTCTTGGCTCGTTTCCGGACCCGACGGCCGCGCTTGGCTTCCGCCCTCGTGCTGCCCCCCTCTGCAGGTGCTTGCGCAGGTTGGTCCCCCACTGCACTGGCCGCCGAATGCAGGGGCACCACATGCATATCAGCACACTCAGACACGCACTTAGGTGCATCGGCAGCCAATTCCGAAGACACCACCTGCAAATAATAATAATAATAATAATAATAATAATAATAATAATAAATAATAATAATAATAATAATAATAGGCATCCTCAGACTATAGCATCAGATCCAGATCCTGGACATGTGCCTCCATTAATAATAATAATAATTATAATAGTGCTTCTCTGTCAATGGCTGATGCAAATCTGCACATGCGCCTCCATCGTCTCACCCGTGAGGGGAGTACGAAGAATTGACGATA
>WBZZ01002228.1:122500-136783 GCA_019918135.1 Paulinella micropora | reverse complement strand
TATTATTATTATTATTATTATTATTATTATTATTATTATTATATTATTATTATTATTATGGAGGGGTGCACAGTATGGCACCCCACGGGAAGAGGAGGTGGTTGGGCCTCTTCCACTGGTTTCGAGGCTATGTCGTTGTGTTGGCTCCGAGGCTATGTTGTTGTGTTGGTTCCGAGGCTATGTAGTTGTGTTGGTTCCGAGGCTCTGTTGTTGTGTGGGTTCCGAGGCTATGTCGATGTGGGTTCCGAGGCTATGTTGTTGTGTTGGTTCCGAGGCCATGTCGTTGTGTTGTTGTTTATAAGATATACACCACGTGAGATCAAAGGGGTATTTACATTCCGCGATCTAGGGGTGGTGACGGGTTTCGAGGCGTCCCAGATACTTACCACAAAACGTCCTCATGCGCTGGCAGACCGCATGACATGTCTGCTACCCCTGTGAGTACCTCCATGCGGGACCTACCCAGTCTCGTGGAGCTCTCACGCGGGGAAGATCAATCATTTGTAGTTGATTTCCTGCAAGGTACCCGACACTGTGCGGGTAGTAGGGACTTCCTTTTGGGGCCTTCTATGCAGGATGGTTAGAGTCACTCTTCCCTCCCCAACATACTCACTGTAGTCCCTGTTGGGTCGAGGGATGGAGGCGCATGGCCCTCGGGCTCAGCCATGACAGATCAATATATTATTATTATTATTATTATTATTATTATTATTATTATTATTATTATTATTATTATTATTCACAGGGAGATCGTAAGTACATTGTCTTTTTTAATGACATACCCTTGTATAAGGCGGATATCCTATGATATAGTATTAGGGGGCCAGTCCTAATAGCTATATTCGAAGTCGAGGTGTATGTACCCGACCCTGCGATATACCGACACAAGTAGAGATTGACCGTGCTCAGGTACGACAGTATATAATCTATCGTAAAAAATAATTTAATCAAAGTTTCAGAGAAAATTTCATTTTCGAGAATATCATCCCAGGACTTGGAAAGGGTCATACCCGGGAACACCATCGCTCAATACACTAGCGATCCCCGTATACGTGTAGTATCATCGTCGATCGACCTTTCGCACTCGTATGTTGCGATCGAATGCCAAGTTATATCACTGAGTCTTTTTAATATTCATATTGATAACTGATGATGCATGATCAAATCATGATACGCCGTGGGCAATCAACCAGTTTGTTTGAGACGCATAAAGAAAAATAGTTTCCTTGTTACTGCCTTCGTCGTCTGGCGCGGATTTCTTTACCTGGTGGAGGACCACCAACAAAAGTCAGATCAAACTTTGACTGTTCGAGAATGTCCCAGATCTTATTAGGGATTCCGCCCAACGATAATTCAAAAGGGATATCAAGCACTCCTCTTGGCAGTGTCTGAATGGTCCACGCAGTGTAATCCTTGTCTCTGGAGTAATTGTATCATCCCATGTCTCGAGACTTTTTGCGTCTTTATATACTGGCAATAATGTCTTGCCTTTGGATCCTCAACCGGGTCCATACTTCTCCAAAACTGGAGTATCGGTTGTACTATTTTTGCGGCTGATGATATTTTGAGTGTCCGTGTGACACGCATCTGTCGTGGGACCGCCACGACCCGCATCAAGTATAAGTCTGAGAGAGTGTCATCAGCGACATGTTGTTCCGCTGGTCTCATCAGATAGAAAGCATCTTTCACCCATGCGATGGTTGCTATCGCATCGCTTCCTTCCATCGCTCATGGACAATCTCAACGTTGCCCGCGTTTGGGTCAGTGTCCGTCCCCTCCTCTTCCTGGTGGACGTCCTTTGATCCCATCGACCTCATCGCCTTCCTCGGTTGGTCGTTGATAAGATCATTCCGCGCTCTCCTTAGCTGCGCCTCTGTGATCTTCTCCTTCTTTCCGCTATGCTCTCGCGGAGACTTGGACTGAGTCCCCACCGCGCTTATGCGGTCAGTCTTCTCCTTACTGTTCACCTCACTCTCCTCCTTCTCAGCTATCGGTGCCCGATAAGCATCGTCTTGGTCTATGCCAGCCTCCTTGTGGATGGGCGGCACCTCTTTGAAATCATCTTTCATCCGTTTTAACGCCTCCTCAACGGATTCATCTTCCAATAAGAAGGGATCATACTTAATCAGCCTTCTTACATTCACAATTTGCACCTTCCCTCTACCCCTGATCTTGTAGTTCAGAGGTCCCGTCTGTTCCATAATCTGATAAGGTCCTTTCCAGTGAGTAAACAGCTTAGAGCTGACTCCTTTCGGGACCTGAGGATGGTACAACAGTACAATATCCCCAACCTGAAACTTGATCTGATCCAAGTGCGCTTGTCGCACCCCTTCAGCATCAGTCTTTCGGCGCTCCGCCTCTCTATGCGCCCTGACTATTTGTTCCGCCTCCATCTTCACTCTAAGTCTCATCCCAAACAACTCATCCGCATCCGCCCAAGTGTCTTTTGGGTGAAGGAGCGAAGTCGGGATATCAGGCTCACGCCCATATACTAACTGATATGGCGAGATTGAGCTCTTCGAGCCTCCTAACGCCGTAGAGGGTAGACAGTTCATTGCAAACGCAAATGATGGTGCTGCCTCGACCCATGCTCTTTGATTCTCCTTCTTCGTGCAATACATCTTTAGTGAGGCTTTGAGGGGTCTGTGTACCCGCTCGATTTTCCCATTTGCTCGCGGGTTATAGGCAGTAACATATTGCCATTTCATCCCGTAATACTTAGATAGTTTGTCGATGACCTCGTTATTAAAGTCCGAGCCTCGATCAGAACATATCTTTCTTGGTACTCCGATCTGTGAGATGATCCTATCGATCAGCGCCTCGGCCGTCGTCTTGCCGGTAACGTCTTTGACAGGGATGATCCACACATAGTTGGTGGCTCTGTCAATAGCCGTGAGGAGGTATTTGTAACCATCCTTCGATTCTGGGAAAGGTCCCACATGATCAATGTGTATAAACTCAAACATCCCCGCATGAAGAGGAAATTCGCCAATCAGGCCGAAATTTGCCTTCAGTGGTGTTTTGTTTATCTTGCACGGGATGCATGCATCCACCGCCTGATCTATCTCCTCCTTCATCTTCTTCCACCAGAATCGCCTCGCTACGAACATGTGAGTTCGTTGTCGACCCGGATGCGCCAAAAGTGGGCAATTGTGGGCTGCGACAAATATAAATCGTCTCAGACTCTCCGGTACCCAAAGGGTCCATTTGTCCAGCTGTGACGCATAGCGACCGTGAAGGCCCTTGTACCACAGTAGACCATCTCTCCATCCCATCTCATTCATCTGATCTTTGATCGCTTTCGTCATCTTCAGCTCATCCGGGTTCTGATATAACTGTATGAGTTCCTTAAACTCCGGATCTTGAGCCTGTTGTTGCCTCCATGCGGTAGGCGAGGCTATATGGATAGTACCATCTTCTAGCCGTACCCCGATTCTTTCCGGGTCATCGTCTAGGTCACTTCTCCGCTCTTGAGGAGGCTCCGCATAAACTTCCTGCGTCTCCTCTTCCTCTCTTATGTTCGCCTTCGCATTCTCATATACCTCATAGGACCACTCAGCGTCCTCCTGGGTATGTAGCTCACAACATATCCCGTGATCCGGGCCTGGTGGACTGTACCGTAGACCTGTGCGGTCATATTGGACTCCACTCGCCATCTTCATCGCCTCAATAAGGCTGACCTCATACACCTTGTCCGTGGACAAGTCTTCCATCTCCACCGTGGACACCAACGCCGATACTTCTGAGTTAAACTCTAGCCTAGAGAGGCTATCAGCGACCACATTTCGCTTTCCCGGTAGATGGACCATTGTAAAATCGAAACAAGACAAGAACGCTTGCCACCGCGCCAGCCGTCCAGTCTGTTCATGATTCATCAACCATAACAGGTTATGATGATCAGTTCTGACAGTAAATTGAGGTCCTCCCCACAAATACTCTCTGAGCCTCTTGAGGGCCCACACCACCGCTAACGCCTCTCTTTGCCTTGTGCAATAGTTTCTCTACGCCGCACACAACTTCTACTAATAAACATGATTGGGCGTAATTTCTTCTCCTCATCCTCTTGTTGTAATACAGCCCCAATCGCAAACTTAGATGCGTCTGTATCGACTACGAATTGTTTCGTAAAGTCGGGCATCGTTAACACCAGTCCTCCGTCTTTCGGGTCTTTATAAATAAGATCTTTGAGCGCATGAAACGCTTGCAAAGCCTCTTCGCCCCACTTCTCAAAGTCTCCAAAATCTATCATTTTCTCCAACTTAGCCCGTGTTGCACCCCAATCGGGTATAAACTGGCTATAGTATTGCGCCATCGCAAGGAATGAGTGCAATTCAGTGCAGTTCTTTGGTATCGGTCGATTCATAATCTCCTCCCTCTTCTCTTTGGATATCGGACTCGATTATGGGAGATCTCATACCCTAAGTATGTCACACTCGTCTTGGCAAGTTGACACTTCTTTAGATTGCAATTCAGGCCAAAAGCTCCGATGCGCCTGAATATATCGGACAAATGATCGATATGCTCCTCCATTGTGTTAGAGTATACGATAATGTCATCGATATAGCAAAATGCATATTCTCCCGCCTGCTGTCCCGCCTTCTCATAAAGCCTCCGTCAGACAAATCATCGTACTGACTGCTCAACATCTTCTGCATCGCCTTCTGGAAAAGTCCTGGGGCTTGCTTGAGGCCCATCGGAAGCACTTTCCATTGATATATTTCCATACCCACCACAAACGCCGTCAGCCATCTGGACTTTTCCTCCAGTGGTATCTGCCAGAAGCCATTCTTAAGGTCAATGACCGAATAGAATTTTGCATTCCGCAGTACTCTTCTTCCTTCTTCTAATGTCGGGAGAGGATTTCTCTCCTCCTCCAGCACCTTGTTAACACGAGCATAGTTAACTGTCAGGCGCCATTCTCCTCCTGGCTTCGGCACTATTCTCGGTTGTGAGACTATTGGAGATGTTGATCTCTCAATAAAGTCCTCATTGAGCAGCTGTCTTGCTAGCTCCTCCGCTATCTTTGCCTCATGTATACTCAAATTCGCCCTTCGTGGTGCCGGTGACGGCTCCGCACCCAGTATTTTGTAAATAACCGCAGTGAAATCTTCAGGCTTGACACCACGTGCATGTGGAGGGTCAAAAATTTCCTTGTTCGCCTCTAATTTGGCTTTTAAAAGCTCCTTCTCCTTCTCCGTGCCTACTCCTTCTTCCAATATTTTCCGCGCCGCCTCTTGAAAATCTTCATCAGACATCTGCTTATGTTGCTTGAGGGGTTCTCTGTCCTCCTCCAAGCCTAAGTCCTCTTCCGAGACATCATCTAGGCCCGTCTTTTCATACGTGACTGTGTCCGGCTCATCATCTTTACCGAGCTCCACCAGCATGTCAATGAGTCTCGCGTATTGCAAAGGAGCTTTACGGGTGTAAAAACCATCAAAGCATGTGAATGCTTGCGGTATCAATTTCAACTTGTCGAGGTCTCTGAGCTTCCGCTTGTATGCACTGCTCTGCTCACGAGTTCCCATACGACAAGCCACCACTAGCTGTTGCTTGCGAGAGGGTACCGGTATAGGATGATCAATAAGCCGGTCCCTTATTTCCTGCGCCCATATCGCCTTCTCATTATATGGCAGGATAATAGTATACGGCTTATTATTTTTGAATAAAGTCCGTAAGCATTTCTTCACTTCAGTTAGTGAACGCGGCCACGTCGACTCGTCACCCCAGAAATCAGTATCCGGGATTCGCCCCGTTCTCCTTGGTACAAACGCCTCCCTTTTTTCTTCTCCTACTTTCGCATGGAAACAGTATCCGTTAGTAATATGGACATCTGTTCCTACTCCTCCCGCGAATCTCGCCAACGACGGGCTTCTTTGTGCGACACATATAATCTCCTCCTTTCGCTTCTCTATTAAGTCATCAATAGACTTTTTGTCCCAATGGCATGTCGGAACTGTGACAATGCACACTTGGGATTCCCAATTGTCGGTCCAGGACAGCTCATCCGGTCTTACGACATGGGGGTGAACGTACACCTCAAGTGCCTCATGTGCAATTGCAATCTTTTTGTGATCCGTCGCTAGACTCAGCTCATAAGCCTAATAAGAGTCAGTAGCGTTGAAGGGATCAATATCGTTCTTTTCTCCTCTTTTTACTCCATATATCACTCGCCGTGCGGCGCAATCAATCACAGCCCCCATCGTAGCCACTTGGTCATACAATAGTAATATTGACCCGTGGTAAACCGGGGACGACATAAAGGTCCATGCGGTATACTCGTGCGGATTTTAATTTAAAGGTCAGTGTGATGATTCCCTTGATGACCGTCCGGCTGCCCACTCCCTTCAGAGTGCCAGTCGAATTTTTCATATTTCCGTCCACCCAGTCCCGGTATCGATTTAAAAACTTCCGGCCGACAATATTAATATTCGCCATCGTATCGTTACCAACTTTTAATATTGTCTTCAATGTTTCACAATAAAGTTCCGTATAACACAGAGCATCGGGCCTGTGTATATTGGCTGCGAGAACAAGAACTTTACGTTCCAAATTTTGGAGTCTTGTCTCTAAGTTTTTCAACTCCTCCTTCTTCTCCTGCTTCACCTCATTAACATTGTTATTATTCTGCGGTACTGGTGCGTTTACTATGTGAGCGACATTGTCTTGTGGCACTTGAGTACACACATTGTCTTTTTGCTCGCCACCCGCCGCGATCGTAGACATTGAGTCTGTTTGTGGTTGTTTGCTTGACCGAGGCGATACGTCTGCCATTGGCCTCTTCGCCTCCATCGCAAGTCTCGCCTTCCTATTTGCATCAGTTATCATTGGTAACCGTGATGTATGAACGGGTATGAGACTACCTTGGGGCTGCAGTCTCTGTGTACCCACATCTTTGTATTCAGATTGAGGAAGCGTTGGCCCAGTCTGCACAACAGCATTAGAAAGCACTGTGACTTTAGCGTTAAACTTTACAGTCTTCTCCTTCCTCTCTTCTTCCCCCTCCAGTCATTCCACCACCTCGAAACGATTACCTTGAGTAGTGTCCGGGTGGGATGACGTATCGGTCTCCGAGGAAGTGTTGTAGGCCTGAGCTCGACCGAAATTCGGGTTGGAGCTTGCCCATGAGCCTCCTCCTCCTCTTGGTGGGGGGGGGCTGGAGCTCGAACAGCTCTACCTCCATAAGGGGTATATCCCCGACCTCCTCCTCTTCCTCTCTGAGGGGTTCCCTGCCACCTCGAGGCTCCTCTCCATGTTCCTCCTCCTCGTCCTCCTCCTCCTCCTCCTCGTCCTCCTGCTCCTGCTCCTCCTCCTCGTCCTCTTTGAGAGGCCTTTAGGTTCTTTTGTCTCTCCCTTTCCTCCTTCTTCTCCTTCATCCTCTCCACATAGGCAATGATCGCCTGTCGTAACTCCTCATCATCACACATATTGGCGTACCAATCTTCGTTCGCCTTGGCAATCTGAAGCATATTGAAAAGGCCCGGTTCCTTGCCTTCCGTCCTGCTCAGAAAATTTGCACTTGCTGTTGGGTTCTGCCTATCATGATTGAAAGAGCAGTCTCTGTTCTCCATCTGTGCCTTACACTGCAAGCCCGCGAACCACTCTTCAGGTCTGGCTCTCTCTGTCTCTTCCAACCGGCAACTCTGTTTGTGTACGTGGCTTGTGCGCCAACAGGTACACCGCCTGCCTATGCCGTATGTGCCTCCGTGAGCGAGTCCATGTTTGAGCATGCACTCATCACTTCTTGAAACAGTGCTGACGGAGCAACGCTTTGAACCGTATTTTCGAACACGTGTCTCGAGGAAGTTCTTGGACTTCACTGAGCTAAACGTCGAGCATTGTTGTATGAGCTGAGTAAGCTTACTCGGGTTAACTGTGTGTAACGCCGAGAAGAAATAGAGCATGATCGACTTGCGGCCATAGAATAGCCCATAGGAGGAAACTACCTCCGTAAGGGTCGCCGCCAAGCCAACAGCACTCCTCAAACTCATCGCCACTGTCTCAAAGATTTCAAATCCTATGAGAGTACCAGTGCAGAGATGCTGGTATCCAGGAGATTGAAAATATGAAATGAGTGTGGCCACCGCCAGTTCACACTGAGCGTCTAGGCCTGTTGCATTGTTTCTCTTAATCTCGTCCTTCTTTCTCAAAAACTTGTACTGCGTCAGATCGAATCCCTCCGAGACTAGAGATTGGTCAAAAACAGTAACAAGGGCCTCGTATTCCTGCGTTTCGTCGCAAGGAAAAGCCTTCATGCAGGCATTGATCTCTTTGAGCTTGCTCAAAAGCGAAGCATCAGAGTCTTTGTGAGCTCGTCTTGGCATATAGCATGAGACTTGCCACTCCTACTTTCTTCCCCTTGAAGGCATTTATGATATTTTGTCTGTCCTTCTTCTCCGTGTTTGTGACCACCACCGTAGTTGAGCCCGGGGGTGCAGGGGCTGGTGGGGCAGGAGCTGGTGGGGTCAAATATGTCGGAGGGTGTGCCTTTGCACCACTCACTTTTGCTTTCATTCTTTCCAGTCTCATCGTCTTCTCGAACTCCGCCTTCTCTTTCGCCTTCTTCTTCTCAGATATCACCAGCTTTTGAGCATGAGTGATAAAGGCCACCAATTCAGAAGCAGATCTGAGAAAATTATATTTCTCCACATATTGGTCAACACCTGCTTTGTTGGCGACCGGTGGTGCGTTACTAAGTGATTTAAGGACAGAGTGATCCTTGGTAGGAACCCATCTCTTCCATGCCTCCTTATGCAGTAACGCACCCATCAACAGTCTGATCTTGGTCAGAACTCTGTCGGTCTTCTCTAACTCATCAATCACAGGATGAGTTTCTCCTGCTGCCTTAATGCTTTTTTCATCTCTGCCTTCCCCTCCTCCAAGGCTTTCATTTCCATCGTAAAAAAATGAAATATGCCACTCGAGTTTTTCGAACCCAGATTGGTCTTCATTTTTGTTACATCGACTGCCTCCTGACCAGTCGCGAGGAATCTGGCTATTGCTCTTGGGTGTGTGTACTGGAGGTAACCCTCACATCGTGGGCCGTATGAACGTTTCCTAATCAGGGTTTGAGTGTACACCCCAAAGATAGCATCGAGTAATTCAAGGTGGGTGTGTGTCTCCCCAAACTTGATATGCTGTATCTTCTTTCTCTTTTCTGGATCAGAGACCAGTTTGCCGAGGAAGCTGTGCTGTGTTTGATGATAGGATATAGACATCCTTTTTAGCACGACTTTTCTCTCTTCTTTGATCCTGAGGGATCCACACATAGGTATCCTTCTCTCCCCCCATCTTGTTATCAAACTCTTCTTTAGTGAGGTCATAGTGGTCTTGCAAGCATTGTTGTTCCTCCACTGCGATCTCCTCTCCATCGCTATGAATCAAGTCGATCATTTTTCGTTCTCCTCCTCCCGTGTAGGCAGGTGGTAAGGGATTACCATATGCTCCTCCTCCTCCTCCCGTCTCTTCTTGTTCAAATCCTCCTTCATTTTCGTCTCCTCCATATCTTCCTTCATCATCCCAGCCCTCTTCTACTCCTCCTCCTACTCCTTCATCTCCTCCTCCTCCTCCTTCATTCAGTCCTCTTCCTCCTCCTCCTGCTTCTTCTTCTTCTCTTCTTTGTTCTGCCTCCGAGAATTCACTCACTTCGGCGGTCTCTGTCGACATGATGTCGTAGTAGTAATTAGCAGGAGGACAGTGTCAGCTCCTATGTTTGGTTTTTGTTCGTTTGTGTTCTGTTCCTCCTTCAGTCGATTGATTAGTGAAGAGAGAAACTAATAGAGAGGGTAGAGTGAGATTCCCTGTCCTCTATGAAACACTGTTTGTATGTTTGTTTTTGTTTGAGAAAAATAGTCTTTGAGACTTTCTCCGATTTCTTGTTCTCCTTACTCAGATTACTTTCTCCTCCTTCTTTTCTATATTGTATCTTAAGTATGAGGCACTTGGACCTACACACAGATAGTAATAGAGAAGCTAGAAAAGCTCTCCTTGAGAAGTCGACAGTCGGTCGGATAGGTTCTCAGACCTACCTTTAGAAAACGATCAGAGAGTTGCAAAAATACTCTGACGTATGTGTGAGATAATGCAGATAAATGCACAAACTAGAAGGGTAGGTGTTGTGCTCCTGTCCCTATGCTTGTTTGTATTTTGTGTGTGTTCCTTCCCTCTTCTGTCCACCTCCTTCGTCTTGGTCTCTGTGTAAGAACTTGGCAGCAATAACGACAGAGAGTTTGTATCTGATGTCTCCTTGTGAGCACACAGATATGGATTGGGCTAGAGGGTACGAGACACCTGCTTGAGACCAATCAAATTATTTGTTTTGTGAAAGAGTTATGAGCGAGCTGTGTTGGAGTATTTGTTTTCGTCTGACGTCCCCGTGTGAGGCAGGTCAGTGAAAATTCACTCTGTTGCCTGTGTGGCAAAGCAGAAAGAAATCACCCTAGTGATGTGGACTCCAAATGTAATGCCCCCAACGATAGCTCGTAAAAAGTCGGTAATACAACCAAACACAGTCCTCAAAAGATGAGAATGATGTCTCGTTATATTAGCTCAGTGAAGCCAAAAAGGAAAACGGCAACAGACCAGGAATAAAATGGCATCAGGTCCAATCCGGACAAATAATACTGAAAAACAAGCTGGTGCACCTGTCACCAGGAAAATGTACTTTTTACCGGCTATCCGGGGGGTGATGCCTACAATTCTAATACAACATTAAAACCTGAAGTATTCTTCAAAACCGGAAATGTAATAAGAATTGATCTTAAAATACAATTAATAACAAGGAATCACTTCCACGAGTGAATTCCCGTAAAAACTAATAGCGAAATAACTATGTAGTATACCGTTGGTGTTACACTATGAGTTCAAAAAAGGCACTGCAAAGGGACTCTAAATGTAACAAGACACTTGGTCGTACCCTAACGAACTTAAGGAACCGTCTTGAACACAACTGGTTCAAGGCTAGGTCAATCTAAGCGGTGTGACAGAAAGGGACGTCAGAATTGAACCCAACTCAGGCTTTCAACACTGTTGAACAAGCCAAGGGAAAACCCCGCAAGAAACCGGGAGTGTCCCTATGACCGGGTCACTGACATGATTCTTTTGTCCGTAACCTGCACAAATGACAACTTGAAACATGTCAACCGTGGCAAACATTGACAACAAAATGATAAGCCTGAGTGCAATTTCCCTTATTTTGCCATAAATTCCCAGCCACGCAGGGCCCGGGGAAAAACTGCTATATTCCACGGTTTTTCAGTGCTAATATCATTATCATTCAAACTGTTACTACATTTGTTCCAAAAGGTTCAGGTCACGAGTCAACGCTATTATATAACGTGGGCCCGGAGGTTAATGAAAAAGGATGCCACCGCTTTGTGGAACTTACATCATATTAACTTGAATCATATTAACAGTTGAACCTTCACCAGGTGACTCAGGTATTAATAAACGGTTAATTGTAAAATATATAGGATTTACATGCACTATGGGGTCCAAGCTCAGGCTTCTAAGCTCCCCCCAATATCCGGTTATCCTAATATGACATTATTAATATTACTGGGTACATTCAAGTGTCAAACTCAAATATCAAATTTTAGTTAAGGGTCAGATTTCAGATTAGCGGTCAGATTTCGCATTAGTGGTCAGAATTCAAATTAGTTCAATTTAACGACTATATACGTCCGCACAATCTGTATCATTTTTGCGAAATGTTACAGTTAAATTAAACTAATTTGAATTCTGGCCGCTAATCTAAAATCTGACCGCTAATCTGAAATCTGACCCTTAAATCAAATTTGATGGCTGAGTTTGACACTTGAATGTACCAAGTAATAAAACCGGAAGTATTCTTCCAAACCGGAAATGTAATAAGAATTCATTTTATAATACATTTAATAACAAGGAATCACTTCCACGAGTGAATTCCCGTAAAAACTAATAGCGAAATAACGATGTAGTATACCGTGGGTGTTACAGTAACTGTAACGTTACTACACATGACTGTAGTATCACTTCTACTAGATAGTCACTAAGTAGCACTGCAGTATCCCCTTATTAAAAGTGTTTAAATTTCGTAGCTAAAACATGTTGGTTTTTTGATCCAAAAACTGACATAGAAGCATTTCTGCGTCACAACTGTTGCAAACGTCCGACAGAAACCTGTGTAATTAAGCAACTTTGAATGTTTATCATGAGTCAAACTGCTTGGCAAAATACTGAGTCAATACTTCACACCAGAATATCCCCCTGCACGCCACACTTTTATCATAAATATGTCACTATTGCACCAAAACGCTGCCTTTTTGTTACAGTTTGCAAGCAACGGCTCTTGCCAACTTCCAAAAGTTTTGAAAAAGGCATCCGTCAGGAAAAAACTAGCAACGTTTCAATTTTTTTTTTTTTTTTTTTTTTTTTGAATCCCAATATATACCAATGTTACTAACTCGGATGGAGGCATTTTGTGTTTTTCTGCCATATCTCCTCTTGACCACGAGATGATAAGTTGTCCCTGCTCTGTCTCTCCCCAATAGGCCTCTCCCTAATAGGCGGTAGCTCCGTCCCGGGAGCTGCTCTCGTTTGCGGAGGCTCACTGTTCGCCACGTACGCGGACGACGCTAATCGGTTGCCGACTGCACCGCCTGTAATGACACCAGCTGCTTGGCGGGGTACTGTTGCTCCCTTCAAAATATTATTAATATTTGCTTGCAGTATCATGCATTGCACTGATAGAACTTGATGATCGCATTCAAACGAAACTCAAGCATTCGTAACATTTAATACACGCACACACACACACACACAAACCTGTTAGCAACCATAACCCTGACCTAACCCTAACCATAACCCTGACCTAACCCTAACCATAACCCTGACCTAACCCTAACCATAACCCTAGCACGACAAGCTTAGATAGCCACCTTTTGCTTTCGAGCCTGCTAGTGCTTGAACTTATATTAACAATGGGGAAAAAAGTCACACTGAAGCTTAGATAGCTAGCTTGTATTTGGCGGCCATGTCCTAAGACTTGCTCGCCGGCAGCGTTGGCATTCGCCCAGCCCATCCAGAGGCATATATCTTAGTAATAACGAAACAATCACACTGAAGCTTAGAGAGACAGATTGTATTTGGCGGCCATAGCCCTGACGCTTAGAAAGACAGATTGTATTTGGCGGCCATACCCCAATTGTGAAATGAAAACCTGACGGAAATAAAAACCTGACACCGCGGATAACGGCCTATTTCGCTGGGAATTTGGCCCAGTGTAAAAATCCGAGTGAAATAAGCCGTTTTTTGCGGCATCAGGTTCTTATTTCCGTTAGGTTTTCATTTCACAAGTGGGGTATAGCCCTGAAGCTTAGAGAGACAGCTTGTATTTGGCTGCCATAGCCTGGACTTGCTCGCGGGCCTTGTTAGCGTCCAGCCCGTCCAAACTTAGAGAGACAGCTTGTATTTGGCTGCCATAGCCTGGACTTGCTCGCGGGCCTTGTTAGCGTCCAGGCCGTCCAACGGCAGCGCGGCAAACTAGAGAAAGAAGGACAGATATTGTAGATACTGTAGATAGATAGGTAGGAAGATACTGAGGTTGGTAGATAGATAGATAGATAGATAGATAGATAAATGAGATGTCGCAAAGGAATGTAGTCCTTGCAAAGGAACGCAGTTTCACATCAAACAATAATTTGTGTACTGTGCATGTGTCCGGGATGGGAATCACGGGTAGACTGTGTTCTGGAAAAAGAAGAGGAGGAAGGACGTTGAAAAATAGATAGATAAATAGATAGATAGATAAATAGATAGATAGATAGATAGATAGATGGATGGATGGATGGATGGATAGATAGATGAGATGTCGCAAAGGAATGTAGTCCTTGCAAAGGAACGCAGTTTCACATCAAACAATAATTTGTGTACTGTGCATGTGTCCGGGATGGGAATCATGGGTAGACTGTGTTCTGGAAAAAGAAGAGGAGGAAGGACGTTGAAGAAACAGGCAATCTAGGAATGGAGAGTGGGAGGATAAGGAAGAAGAGAAAGAAAAGGAAGTCGTTAGTCCAAGTGTTTTGAGCACCGTAAGCTTGCGCAAGCTACAATGATGACATTGTATGAGGCCTAAACCCCCGCAGGGACCTAGCCCGGGCTATGCAACACTGGACGGCTATGATGGAATGCAGTCACCAATACGGACTAGAGGAAGATTAGTCCAATTTTTGACTGCACAGGAGCGATAAATCGCAAAAGAGCAACGAGCTACGCAGGAGGATAGCTTGAAGCAAAGGGATTTGGATT